>JARFYF010000055.1:17197383-17208721 GCA_030265395.1 Rhina ancylostomus
TATTAATAAAGTAGTTTTTAACACTTATACATGTCTCGGTGTGTTTCTGTTGTTACTGGTACGTAACAAATTGGGGGTTCGTCTGGGATCAAACCCACAGATCGACGAGATTCGTCTGGAATCAAATCCACAGATTGATGAGGGTGGTTTGAAGTTGAGCTCAAAACTGGAGGTCTGAGTTTGGTCAAATTGGGGTCTTAGTGGACAATTGATTGTGGTCGGTCTAAAAATTCTTTTTAATTGGCTTGTGTGTGTGGAATAACTTTCCGAAATAATGTTATCAGCATATTTTATAGCATTAGTGTCTAACCAAAGTCATATTTAATTGTTTATTCAATTTTTAGAAGTGGAAGGGCATGCTGAAGGAGTGGTTATTAAAGCATATGGGATCCTAGGATTCATTGAGACATAGATTGAAAAAAGAGCAAAATTATGTTGAACCCATCCAGGTATAAGATTAGAATGGAAAAGATAAGGTTGTTATCCTCAGAGGAAAGACCGTTAAGAGAGGATTTGATAGAGGTGTACAAGATCATGACTGGCTTAGAAATTGATCCCAGTATTGGATGGTTTAATGCCTTAGGAACACTTTAAAAATTTTGGGCATAAGATCCAAAAGGGCTATGAGGAAAGATTTTTTTTTACTCAGAGTAGTTATAACAAGAAATTTATTGCCTGTAAGACTGGTGGAAACAGAATCTGTAAATGCATTCAAAAGACAATTGCAAGGTTATGAGATTAATCTGAGGTCAAGGGGAAAGGTAGTGGTTGGGAGGTTGGGCTGTATTGCGAATTATAAGATCAGATGTCAATATAGACCTGATAGGCCAAATGGTCATCTTCTATGCCATAATAATTCTATGATTCCAGAATTTAACTTGGTCTTGCATTTCTTTTATTAAAACAGAAATTCCAGTGATTCTTCCTTCGGATCTCAAGGGTGATAAAGGTGCTCCAGGAAAACCTGGACCAAGAGGACCTCCTGGGCCACCAGGAATGCCAGGCAAAGCAGGATATGGCAAACCGGGTCTTCCAGGTCCAACTGGCCCTCCAGGGGCTCCAGGATTTTCAAGCTTTGGAAAACCAGGAGTGCCAGGAATACCTGGTAAGCCAGGTATCAAAGGAATTCCTGGACCAAAGGGCGACGTAGGACCCAGAGGAGATCCTGGACCTAGAGGCCCAGCTGGGAATCCAGGGTTACCTGGGCCTGTGGGATTTTCTGTCCCTGGGAAGCAAGGACCCCCAGGGATTACTGGTGCCCCAGGGCCTAGAGCAGAGCCTGGTGAGAAAGGAGAACGTGGGCCTCCTGGGGAACGTGGCCCCAAAGGTGAGGTTGGATATGGAAAACCAGGTATACCAGGTTCAAGAGGTAAGGAAGGGATTCCAGGTAAACCTGGACCTTCAGGTGCACCTGGTCTGGGAAAACCAGGAATTAATGGTTTACCTGGTGTCCCTGGAGAAAAAGGTGAAGCAGGATTAAGAGGAGAAATTGGACCTCCAGGACCACCTGGTCCTCAGGGTCCTGCAGGAAAGCCAGGATTGGATGGCATAGGAAAACCAGGTCAAGATGGATTATCAGGTATGCCGGGATCTGCAGGTCTTAAAGGTGAGCCTGGACCGCCAGGTGCTAGGGGTTTGCCTGGAGTTCCAGGGTATGCAAAACCAGGAATGAATGGAATGAGAGGTCAGCGAGGGCCTCCTGGTGCACCAGGTGCTCCAGGACCCAAAGGCGAACCAGGTGTAATTGGTTTACCTGGTGAACAAGGTCCTCAGGGTGAGCAAGGTTATCCAGGGCCTATGGGCTCCAAGGGATTAATGGGAAAGCATGGTCCACCAGGACCTGAAGGTAAAATTGGGCTTATTGGACCACCGGGGCCAAAAGGAAGCCAAGGGGATCAGGGATACAGTGGGGTACCTGGAAAACCTGGTATACCTGGGGAGAGAGGTTTACAAGGACCTCCAGGAGCACTAGGTAAAATGGGTCCAAAAGGAGACACTGGACATACAGGGGCTCCTGGGATACCAGGATTATCTGGTCCTATAGGACCCAAAGGAGAACCAGGACAAGGAGGACAACCAGGACCCAGAGGTTCTTCAGGAATTCCAGGTATTCAGGGGCCTACAGGACCCAGAGGACCAATAGGTTTACCTGGTCCCAGAGGAGAACCAGGGCCACCGGGCTTACCAGGAGAAGGAAAATTAGGATTGCCAGGAATCACAGGACCAATGGGTCCAATGGGACACCCTGGCATTCCAGGCAGGATGGGAGCTCAAGGCCCACCTGGACCTCCAGGTCCACCAGGCCCACCTGGGATCATCATTAATGGGGAAGCAACAGGTATTGCTAGCCTGCACGTAGATGGCGGTGTGGATGGTGCATCAGTACCAGGAAATGGAAAGCATAGAAAACCAGAATATGAAAGAGGAGAAATTTCTGCACGGGTAGCTCCAGCTTTCACTGCAATTCTTACAAAATCATTTCCACCGTCAGGGGTACCAATTAAGTTTGATAGGATTTTGTATAATGGACAACATGGTTATAATCCAGCAACTGGACTGTTCACGTGTCAAGTTCCAGGTGTCTACTACTTTGCTTATCACGTGCATGTCAAGGGAACCAGTATCTGGGTGGCACTGTACAAGAATAATGTGCCTGCAACATACACATACGATGAATATAAGAAAGGATACCTTGATCAAGCATCAGGAAGTGCGGTCCTGGAACTTAAAGAGCATGATCAGGTATGGATCCAGATGCCTTCAGACCAAGCTAATGGTTTATATTCCACTGATTACATCCATTCCTCATTCTCAGGATTCCTACTTTGCCCAACATAACGTTGATCAACTTGAATTAGTGGATTTATATATTGTGTAGTAATAAACTGTATCAAGAGGGACACTGGAAAGACGACCAAGTGTTATATGTTGCTACCATTTTCCAGTATTAAAAAAAGCCTAAAAAGCCTCTGGATGATAATCAGCATAGTATAACAATCACAAACATCGACATTTTCCCTAATGACTGCACAATTTCAGCTCATTTTATAAGGGATTTAATGTGGAACTGTTTTTTTATGATCAGTTAGAGGCAGAAGTTTTTGTCAATGAAAGTTGATATGATGTATGTGATAATTGTATTCCCTGTGCTACTTTTGAGTAATGTTCTGTGTAAGGTTGCATTTCTTGTTTTTTCCACATTTATACCATTGACAGAAACAAACTATCATATTACACAGTTGTATTCTAATTATTATAATCATATCTTTTTAAGTGCAATACATGATAAGTGGTGTTCCATTGTGAATTCAGACAACTGTGTACACTGTATACTGAGTGAGAATTAAAACATTGAGGAATGGTATAATCGCCACTGCAACTTGCTTGAATTTTACATTTCAAATTAACTTGTAGTCATGTTATGCTGACTAGAAGAAGGCTGAAGGATAAATGATGTAGTGCAAGTAAATGTCTCTTTTGTACTGGTTAGGTTTTATGTATTTTGCATTATCTTAATGATCTGAAATGTTACCAAACATTAATTTAGTTGGAGTTAAAGGGTAAGGAACATTGAACTGTACTGAAACTAAATCACTATTGTCAGCATCTATTTTGTGCTCAAGTCTCAGGAATGGGATTTGAATCAACAAACTTCTGACTCAGAGCTGAGGGTGCTGTTCATTGGCTAATGCCCAAATCACAATGTGATGCACCCCAACATTTCACCAACAAAGCTTCAGCTGAGGAGACAAAACAGGACTTCACCCATTATCTGTCATTCCCTGCAATGAACTACTAAATTATCCCAGCTGATGTGATCTCAGAATACTTATTCACAATGAATGACCTCCTTCTAGATCATAAATTGTTATGATTTTAACATAGTAAAGACATCTCTGGGACAAAAGTAGTGTAGTTACTTAGTAATTTAATTCAGTTTGCTGGCAGCTGGAGTGCTGCACGTACATATGCCACTATTTTTCAAACTAGCAAAGACTGTGAAATGTTTAGTCTTTTTCAAGCACATCACACAAAGCCTTGAAGAAAACCTGTAGTAAGGGAATTCCAGTGTCAAGAAGGAATATTGATGTAATAGCACCAGGAGCAAAGGGGCCAGTGGATCACTATTGTGTTGCATGATAACAGATCCTTGAAGGGTTTATACATTGCTAAGATTCACTAAGTTAAACAAGTCCCATTTGTAGACAATGCTTCATATAAGTAATGTGTTACATATGGCCATATGTTGCATCAGATTATGTTGCAGTTTCTGTGTTCCTGAGCTGTGGCATTTACACAACCGTAACTTTTATATTTTGCAAAGAGTATACGTGCAGATTGACTATTATAAACTTTCAGGCAGTGCTTCTGTTCTGATCTTGAGGCCAAATAATTTTTATTGCTCAAAATATTTCTTGGTAGATTCTCTGCAAGTAAAACTTAGTTAGTAAAAAATTATTGCAATATAATTACTTGCATTTGGTTCATTTTCAATTGCCTTGCCTCTGCCTTTTTTTCTGCCTCTCATCTGTCTGACTTGCTAACACTTCTATTGACACAGCAAACCAATATTATAAACAATAATTCAAACCCATAGAATTTAAACATCCAATTAGATTTAAAAAGGCAATGTAGAGTTTAAAATTATACTGATGAGATAAATAGAAGATGTGCATTCTACTGATATAATCAATTAGTAATGAAATTCAGAATGGGTAGTAAAATAATTAAGTGGCTGATGAAAATTAAGTATGAAATATATTTAACAAGTGATTTGACTGCCTATGAATCAGTAATGATTACAAAAAAATGCATTAAAATTGTTTTATGATCTACCAGTCCTTTCCAGATATTCTTACTGAAATATAATAGTTACACTGCTTATAAAAGTTGAAAGTAAATTAATTCAATCTACTTTTTAACTTTTAGTTTGAGTAATTGAATGTACAGAATCAAACTGATATGCAATAATGGAATGAGACCAGGAAGAATTCTGCTTACAGGATCCCGCAATTGTTTTTATGCAATTATGTAGATTTAATGGTATACCTTACTTTGAGAGGGAAGAAATTACATTATCCTTTAATGCAAAGGAATTAAAATAGACTGAACTAAGAAATGCACAGCAGAATCTGGTTTTGAAGGAATAGGCTGATAATTGTCCCAGTTATTAGGATAGAAATTTAAGAGCAGAAGTAATAAAAATTGTGCACAACATGGAAAATTTAATGCGAATTGATAATTTCTCTCAAGTAAGCATTGGGCTGTAACATAACTTACTTTGTAACAATATTTCCACCATCAAATGAAGCTTTCTTTTAAAACAAAATGTAAGCACTACAGCTATTGCCAATAAAGTGCAATGTGAACCTATGTAATGTCAAAATACAAAAAGAAAATTATATGAGATGCCCATTATTCAAAAGAAAGGCTTGTCAATGGCTTGGAAAGATTAACAAGTATGGATTTATTAACATTACTATATGAATTTGCTAATGTAACATAAGAGGACCGCAAACTGATACTTTCATTCTTCTACACTAAAGTCAACAGAATTGTCATCTAAAATTCACTTATACATTACACTTTATTAATCTATTTTTATATCTAATGCCAGCATAACAATTCCAGCATAAAGAAATGTTCAACACTATATATATATGCAACTTTAGTAATTTTTTAATGAGCTGTTGTTTTCACATCAATTGCATTTTGAGAAATCACATTTTAAGCCTTGGTGATCCCATGATTATGTTAATGAATTATTAATTATGAAGAGAGTAATTCTCCCTCTTTTTGTTAAGAGGAGAACTTCACCTTCTGTAGTCATCATTTTCTGATGTAGAAGGACAAGTTTTCTTATGTAAATACTTACCTGCACTGTAATAGCAACTGGTAAAATGCACTCTTATCTGAATTGAAAGCCAGACTCTTCTTTGAAAACTAAACTACTTGATTGTATTGATACAACATCAATAAAAGGTTTCCTGACAAAAAAATTGATTCTTTGTCTATTTTGTGTTGGACTAATAAAGCATATTGTGTTTTCATTCCTGCCAGAAATTTCTTGCAAAAGATATTTCTTCACTTATAAAGTTTATCCAAATTTTCTGTCTAAACTAGCAGAGAGGTAATTTTTTACACAATTAGCTTTAAAAGAAAACGGCTGAATAATTTTGATTCTGCAAAAATTACCTGTGTATGAAAATTCAACATTAATAACTATCCATACTATCCAACAGCCAGCTACAGAATTGATACTTGTATTGCCTTATATAGTCATTAGAATATCAGTATAACTGATCAGAATCAGAGACATCTGAAACGTTAACTGTCTATTCCCTCTATAGATGCTGCCTGATCTACTGAGTTCCTCCAGCACTTTTTGTGAGTCGATGAGAATCAGAATCAGATTTGATAGCAGATCACTATTTTTTAAAAAAAATCACATTTATATAATGCAACAGTTTAAGCTATTTATAAACAACAGTTCTTCACACGTCCTTATTTAATTCAACACAAATTTTGTTCAAGTTTCAACATTTTTGTTCAAGTTTCAGGAATAATATATGATATAGCTTCAGAAAGAGTATAAAATTATAAGGGTACAATGGTAATATTTTAAGTAAAATAGTTCAATTTAAGAGTGCATGTTAGGGGTTCTGAGAAATTTTCAAGCTATTTAGAAAGAATTAGCAGTAGATATAAATGTAATATTTCAGAGCCAGAATGACTTGACATAGGAATTGATATCCTTGTACAGATATAGATCTGGAGGCAGCTCAGTGACTACATAAAATTAGGAAGTTCCATCAGTTTCTACCGTGTCATGAATGCACTTCAAAAATATATTGTTAGAACAAAAGATTCTACAAATGCTAAATCACAATGTACAAAAGGGTTAATTTTAGCTTTGCTTTAAATAGGAGTGATGGAGTCTTACCCTTCATTGTAACACAGAGGCCTGGAGTGAAGTAACAGTGAGACTATCAGTTGCAAGGTTACAGTGGAAGAAATATGACAGTAGCTTCTAGAGAAGGCACATAAACAACTTTACACAGAATTCAGAAGTTTGTCATTTTTTCCCTTCTCCACAGAGAATGTTGTTTCCTGGCCTTCTCTAACAGTTAGCTGATTTTAATGAAGTGACAGGCACATTAGGCATCTATGAGTTAATCTCACTGTAAAGAAACCCTGTGGAGGTTGCACTTATTGATAGGTTATGTATCTTGGTCGTATCTTAAGCCATTTAAAAACTTCTCTGACCTTAGAAAAGTAATTTGACATGTGTATATTGTCATTCCCTCAAAATTATTTCAAAGGTCCTTGCTTATTTTAAAATAAAATATAAATTTCTTTATACTTCATCTTTGCCCTTAATCTCATTGTTTTTTCCCCAAACTAAGTTTTACTCCGTAAAATATTTTAAAAGTTGGTCAACAAAAAAGGCCCAGAATCTTTTGAGCGGTGAGCCAGCCAGCCAGTCTGTGCAAGAGTCATTTCCAAGTGCAGAACTTCCAGCAGCAATTATAACCTCAAGATCAGCTTCAGTGATGCAGCTAGTAGAGGATCAGTCCTAACTTCTGGTGCTGCCTGTGTGGAGTTTGCAGGATCTCCCTGTGACTGTGTGGAATTCCTCTGGGTGCTCAGGTTTCACCCCATGTCTCAAAACTGTGCGGGTTGGTAGGTAAATTGACCACTGTAAATTGCTTCTGGTATGCAGGTGAGTGGTAGAAACTGGGGTGTTATTGTTGGGAATATGAGAATAAAACAGGTTGGGGTCTGCTTCTGTGATTCTATGGCACTGCCACAGGACCTTTAGCCATAAATGGCAAACTGCATTCACAGAAGTGCTTTCATGGCTAAACCATGCCCCCGGACTTAATGGCCATTAATGCTGTAAAAATGTTTGTATAATTGTGAACATCTAGCAGCACTCAAAAGTCTTAAAAACTATTAAAATGTAATGTTACTACTAAAAATGTTAAAGACTTAATCAAAAAAAGCCTCAAACACCAGGAAACTGTAAAACAATTAAGAACAGTTAACACAATTAAAACATGCAAATTACTTGAAACTTATCTCCCTCCCTCTCCATTGAAATAAATGGAGTCACTGAACCAGGCCTCACCAGGTGTAGGTTCAGCCTCAGATTTTACAGCAAAATATTCATGCTACACTGCTGGATGTGGATGTGAAGAGGATGTCTAGTAGGAAAGTCTAGGATCCAAGGGCACAGTCTCAGAATAAAGGGACGTCCCTTTAGATCTGAGATGAGGAGGGATTTCTTCAGCCGGAGGATTGTAAATCTGTGGAATTTGTTGTCACAGAGGGCTGTGGAGGCCAAGCCACTAGGTGCACTTAAGGCAGAGATTGATTGGTTCTTGATTAGTAAGGGAGTTAAAGGTTACAGAGAGAAGGCAGAATGGGTTGAAAACAAAATCAGCCATAATTAAATGGCAGAGCAGACTTGACGGGTTGAATGGCCTAATTCTGCTCCTATACTTTATGCTCTTATGGACTCCGAGAAATCTAACTCTGGAGTGCGTGAGGACTTCCCAGGAACTGTGGGATTTACATATTTGCACACTGCTGTGTTGGAGTCCTAAACATCCTTACCTGAAGCTGTGGACACAAGATACAGCAATCCATGATACTGTTAACAACTTATTTTGAACTAAGGCAGGGATATTACAGAGGTGAAGTAGTTTAACATTGATGGTGGATAGTATATCAGATCAAATCATTAGCTCAGGGATAATAGGATCCAGAGTTTGTAGAAAACAAATGTTTTGCTTAAGAAGTAGTCTTTAACATTGGTGTAAGGTATAGAGGATTGGAGAGAGAAAGGTTTTAGAGAGAGAATTTCAAAACTTAGAGTCCATGCAGCTGAAGGTGCAGCTCCATCAGTGGAAAGTTGGAAATGACCAATGCTAAAGAGACCAGTATTAGATACACGGTGTGTGTGTGTTTTGGGCAGGGTGATATAGGGTTAGAGAAAGGTTCATGACTACAGCTTCTTGGTGGATTTTTTCAGCATTCCCCATTTTTCCACTCCCTTTATTGATTCCATTTTCACTCCACCCCACTCCATTCATTGATAACAAATTCACTGATAAAGAAATGCTATTGTTCTTTGCCAAATCTACTTTTACCTTGTACAGGGTAAATGACAGCTCTTCCTACTTGCCCATGGACTATTGACACCACCACCAAACATCAGGCCATTGTTCCTTAGACTGCCATTGACATCACCTCTTTTGGAGATTTTCCCTCCAGTCTTTGCCCAGCTTTGCACAACCCTCTCCTATTTTCTGAGAGCACAAGGAAATTTAACCTAGTTCTTCAAGGGAGAAGAATGGATGAGAGTATAAGTGGACAAAATGTCATTGCTGAGGGCCTGTCAACTACAGTGCAAAGGGTGCTCAGCTGGAATAAAGGAATACACATCAGATGCAGTGGTACAGAAGGTGACACCATCAGAATTTATGCAGCAAATCCTGAGAAATTTGGAGAATAGAAATAGAATCCTTAAGGGAAAAAAGGTGGGAGGAAGCGTAGTTAAGGTAGTAGAGGGAAATCAGTGAGCTTTTAGCAAATGTATTTCCTTAAATGATGGAGAAGTCAAGGAAGGGAAGGGATGGGTGGAATCTGGCAGTTAAGGTTGTTGGCAATTTTTACTTCAGGGTGAGGTGAAGTGTCATTGGTAGTCAAAGTGCTGGAAAAAACAGGCAAGGGGAGCTTCCTATGTGAGAGTAAAATAAAGAATGTATTCCACAAAAAGCCAAAGATAGCCAGGACCCATAGCAACACCTTTTATTTGGAGAAGGTAAGTGAAATCAAGCAAGTTATTCCAAGTAAGTTCAATATTTGTACATTAAAAACAGGCAAGAACCAGACTTCACAAATGTTTTGTTTTTCCAAAATATTACACTTCTTCACACAAGCATACATAAGATATTTTGTCATTCTGAAAGTTCCTTGGGACATATTTTGACATTTAATGCACTATGTGAAACCAAACTGCCATTGAAGTATCACTTATTTACTTTAAGGCTGATTGTGGGGCATTGCAGCTACAAAGTGACGACTGTATTGTCCACTCTAACACCTTCCAAGGGGCTTATGGGAAATGAAACCATTTGAAATAGCTCACGGCATGCTAACATATTTTTTAACGTCTCACTATTGAAGAGTAAATAATCATTTCTGGTCACAAACTTGTTTGCCTTAACTCAGTTTTGAAATTCATGTTGCCTTAGGTTTCTGTTGTCTCCCTGCTGAATGAAAATTGCTACTGAAGCAATCAGACAATGTTTATTAATTATGGAATGATATTGCAACTAAATGAATATTGGTAGTGAACAACAAATGCTATCTTATGGTTCTTATCCCTTTTCATGTGACTATTTACCAATTTAACTGGTATACAATGTGCACATAATGTTCTTTATTGAGCTCATAAAGAGGCTTTGAAATAAACCACACGTTTCAGCTCCTTGTGCTTTACTTCTGTATTCTCTGTACTGGCCTGTCAGAAACTAAGAATTAACTGCACACAGATATTTAATACACTGTTCAGATATTAACACCACCTGACAATAGTGCAAGCTGCACTGATTGGGGAAGTTGGCTGAACCTGTTGCTTTCCTGTATCCTCTGCCCACTTTCATCCATTCTCCTATCATTGATAGTTCTGGTGTAGCTGCACGCAACATGCTACTTAAGGAACACACGGAGGCAGAAAATACTGAACTCAAGACCTTTACTGATTCAACAAAGCACGTGAAAATTTCCCTACCCATGGGCCCCTGCGACTCGCGGGGCGGAAGTGATGTCCGACTGTCCCCAGCGGGTCCGCCCTGAGCGAGTCGTTCAAAATGCACTATCGTGTGTTTGCCCACGGCTCCCGATGGCGGTTTGAGTCCCGTGTGTGCGGACCGCCACACCCCCACCCCCCAATTGGGGGAGTGGAGCCCCCAGTCCGTGTGGCTTGCCTGGGTGGATGGCCATGCCAGTGCGGTGCAGGTATCCTCACCGGTTGCTCAATGTCCAGGTGCGCCAGTTTGAGGCGGTCCACTGTAAAAGTCTCTTCCCGGCCACCCACCTCCACGACACACGTGGATCTGTTGTGCTGGATTACCTTGAAGGGTCCTTCATACAGCCGCCGTAGAGGTGACCTGTACATGCCCTGCGAATAAAAACATACTGTCTCGGAGGTCTTTAGGTGTGAAGGATGGTGTGGGACCATGCCTGGAGGTTGGGACCAGTACCAGGGTCCCTACCTTGTCCCGCAGCCTCGTTAGTACTGCTGCTGGAGTTTCTTCTGAACCTTGGG
>JARFYF010000055.1:17284576-17294616 GCA_030265395.1 Rhina ancylostomus
GCATGGTCCTTTTTTTTGTACTATTTTTTGTAATTTTATATCTTTGCACTGTACTACTGCCATAAATCAACAAATTTCACATCATATAAATCAGTGATAATAAATGAGATTCTGATTCATGCTCCTTGTCCTACCTACACTGGTCTGGGAGCCTTTTCCAAAGCAAGGGATGGGACTGCACAGTGGGGCTCGGCATATTCCACTGTCAGCCTCCTGGTGCAGGTTGCATTTGATCACCTACAAGAAAGAAGGGTTGTGGGTGACAGTTTGGTTGTGTGTCTATACTTGGAGAATGTGTCATGTAGATGAGCTGGTATGCAGAGTTTAAGATGTTCGGTGTGGAAAAGTGAAGGCTGAGAAAGTGGCGAGTCTGAGGAGGAGACAGCATGATGCAGTCAGGGAATGGAGGGGAGCAGGGAAAAGAAAACTTTCTGAGGCGGGAGGCCAGAATGTCAGCAAAGAGAGAAGGAGAAATATTGTAAAATAAAAACAGAAAATGCTGGAAATACTCATCAGGTCAAGCTGAATCTGTGGGAAGAGAAACAGAGTTACATTTCAGGTCGAAGATCCTTTGTCAGAACTAGAAGTGTTATATTGACAACCCTATTGGTCTTATCATTGAAATTATTTAGACATTGTTTAGGGAGCAACTTCCCCTTGGGAGTGATGTTATTGCCTGGAGAGCTTTCTGCACTGCAGGTGCAACGACATAGCCAGTGATAACTAATATAGTAATAGAGAACATCCAGTCAGTCAGAGTGTACCATTCCTTTAAGAAGCATTCTCTTCCCCAATTTTTTGACCAGCACCCCACCCCTAAGTGCCTCTCCTCAACACCACACACACATCTCTGAACATCTTACAGGCAGTGTTTATCATGAGTTATGTGCATGTATCATTTTATTAAACTCCCAGCAGCTTACTTGCGGTGAAGTGTCCTTGGTATAGAGGTCACTGTAATTCATTTAAATGCTAAAAAAAATTCTCATATTAAAAAAAAGACAGGATTATTCCTTCAGGATACCATCATTAAAAATCTTCAACTGTGACAAAACAGAGCTAAACCATCATTGTCAAAGATATGAATAAGGATAATCTTATCTGAAATGAGTCATATATACCATAGAGCCATCTTCGATAGCCCCAAGCTTATAAATCACAGAATAATAGATTCTCAAACCAATGCCAGTTTTAAATCCTCACTATCTACAATTTTGGCTTCGTCATCATTGACTATTTCAGAATTAGTTTCAAATCTACCTGAAATGTTGCAGGGATACAAAGGAAAAGCTTGCGTTTCTATAGCACCTCTTGCATCCTCAGGATGTCCCAAAGCAACTTATATCCAAAGAGATTTGGAACAGTAGTTACTATTATAACATTGGGAATGCACAGTGTTAAATGACATTAAGAAGTTTCACAAGCAATAATGAAGTTAATAATCAGGTATCTTTTTTTTATTATCAGTGTCTTTTTTTAAAATTTCATGTTATGGAATAACATTCTCTAGATCATGGGATCCAAACTGGGTGGCACTGGAAAGTGTTCTGGGATCACAATGTGCAATTGACCTGCAACAATTCAAAATAGGGCAGGCCGTCAATTTGCAGCAGGAAGACTGTGCTAATCTTGCTGTTTAACACCTTACTGAATCACTACCTGGTCCAATTTCATGAATGGCTGGACCACTTGAGGTTATCAAGCTCTGACTGAAGCAAGCTCCGTTTCTTAAAGGAGGGTATGCTGATTAGGACTGGGGGTAGAAACCATTCCAAAGGACTTTATAACTTGTTAGATGGTAGAAGACACAGCAGACAGAGGCTCCAATGCCCTTGAGGAGGCCAAGGTAAATGAGACATAGACAGGGCAGCACAGTTGCTCAGCTGGTAGAGATGTCTCACAGCACAGTAATCCAGGTTCAGTCCAGACCTCTGGTGCTGCCTGTGTGGAGTTTGCTCATTTTCCCTCTGACCAGGAGGGTTTTCTCCCAGGTGCTGACACATTGTCCAAAGCATCAAACTATCACTCACCCACTTCACCAAAATACCAATCAGGACTGGGGACTAACATTCATATAGCACACCATACTCTCAGATGTACCACAACATCAGGTCTAACATCCACTGCTCACATTTTCCAGTTTTCTAGTAATGATTGCTGCTTCACCTAAACCCATTGCATCACAGTTGCCAACACAGTATGCACCACCTTAACCTGGACAAGAGGCTAATCAGTACAAGTGATGTTAAACCATCAGGCAACACGTGCAACTGCATAGTCTTGCTTATCTGGAGGACAGGGTGCTGTACATAAGTGGAGTAACCAATATAGAGCCAGTGGCCAGCAGATCACTGAAAATAACACTGCTATCTGATGTTCCTCCTCACAGTCCACTTACCCCTCATCCCAGGTCTCTTCTGATTTACAGGCTACCTGTTGGTTCCCACCCCTCCACTTATCATAACCTTATATTTCAGATACCCGAAAACTGAAATGTGGTCAGGTTGTGGTACAATAGCAAGGGAACAAAGATGATATCTCACCACCACTTGATCCGACACTTGCAGCCAGCAGCTCAGACATTAAATTTCCACATAGTGGTGAGTTACCTAATAACTCAGGTGCCATCTCCCCAGCAGAAACCCAGAATCTGCAGTGGAGAACTCAGAGGAGATTATAGAAGAATGGTGGTGGGTCTGGACAATGAAATGCTTACTGATGTTTTTTTTATTCCAAAATAAACTTTACTCATAATAAAAGACAAACTATATACAATTATAAAACAGTGCAAGCCTTTACATTCTTGTACCAATCATTCATTAGTGTTACCTTTTTATATAAAAACAACACCGATGCCACACGTGTGGCTCCCTGGGGGCTACCCAGTCCTGTATTTACAATATTTAGGGGCTTTCTCGCCTGACCCCGCACCTCCCTCTCCAGTGGCAGAAGAACCCTAAACTGTAGTCCTTCCCCACCGAGCCTTTGCGTTGACTGCGCCCAGCTTCAGTGTGTCCCTCAGCACGTACTCCTGCAGCCTGGAATGTGCCAGTCGCCAGCATTCCCCTACGGACATCTCACAATACTGGAAAACCAACAAGTTTCAGGCAGACCAAAGGGCATCTTTCACCGAGTTGATGTCCGACTCTGTGTGTCCCCCCTGGGAACAATGCTTACTGATTGATAGACCTGCCAGAAAGCCTGTAGTGTGCCGTGCAAGTATCCAGCATTAACCTTCCACGTCTTTCTTTACCGTGAGGCACATCACAATGGTGGTGCCCAGCTCCATTGCAATACTAATGGTTCAAACCATCATTCAGTGCCTGATAGCCAATGTCTCTGCTTCCCCTGCTGCATGAACAGCTCCCATTGTGGCATTGAATGTCAGTATTCAGAGTGGGACCCACAGTACTTCAGTAATCTGTCCTGCAACCAGGATTGTTGAGGTTCTGCCCTGGGACTTGACAGTGGCTCTGGAACACAAATCTGCTGACAGTGTTCGTGGTTTTACTACTGCCACTCCAACAGCCTGACAGTTATCAGACGCGACAATAAGAGGATGCACTCCAAAGCTAGGCCTTATAGTCATAGAGAAATCTTGGTTGGCATGGACGAGTTGGGTAAAGGGCCGGTTTCCGTGCTCTATAGGAGATACAGAACCGAAATAGGCACTTCAGCCAACCATCAACTAGATTTACACTAATCCTACATTAATCCCATTTTTTATTCTCCCCAAATTCTCATCAGCTCCCCCTAGATTCCACCATTCTCCTACACATAAGGGGCAATTCACAATGACCAGTTAACCTACCAACCCTTCTTGAAGCAGAGTTACCATTCTCTGAGACTATGAACAGTCTCCTCCATTGCAAGGCATTAGTCTTTCACCAGCCATGCTGCAGTCACTGGGGAAGCACTATTGGATCACTAGAATGGGCAACAGCAAGCAGAAATTCAGATTAGCAGATTTCACAAGGGTGATTTACCATAGTTTGAAAAGTTGAGTTGGTGTAAACTGAGTGAGGGTCAACTTTTGAGGGAAGTTTTGATGGGGACTGTAGTGAAATGGGGAATTTAGATAGTATTTTGTAAGTGCAGCCTGATCAGTTATTATCACTACCCAGCCAGAAGGAGGTCCCAATGATATACCTTCTCCCTCCTCTTCAATCTTTGCTCCTGCCAACAAAAGGTGAGCCACTTCATTACCAGGCTGCACAGTTTACAGTAACTTGGAGACCTACTTTTACTTATTTGGTATTCAAATACTTGAGTTTTAGCCAATAAAAATAGAAAAGATGCTCTCCTGAAGATATCTGTAAAATAATTGCTATTATTCTTTTTCATTGCTAATATTTGTCAACAGAGCTGAATTTACACTTTCATCTATTTTGCTTGCAAAGTGCACATGTAGAAACTGACAATCCCACTAGTTGTGGAATGTGCTGGTTAGTGGCGTGATGATGGAACCCAGAAAGAAGGTGAAACATTGTAATGAGGCAGCTTAATTTTAAATATCCACATGCTGTTATTATTGATTTCAATTTGGTTGCACTTTGAGACTGAAAGTTGATGCACCATTTGGCTGAATTGGTTTTAATTACTGAAAATACTTGATTTTACCAAACATCAATTAAAACCATAAGACATCCTCAAACTGAATCAAAAATAAAAATCAAAAAGTTCAAATGAAAAGGCTCCTCCAGAGCAGTCCCGATAGTAGGGGCCTCACGTGAGGAAGCCAAAGATTACATGAAGCAACTATCTCTTGTTTAGTGCAAATTGGGCAAAAATTCCTTTAGCTATGATAACAATTTCATTACCATGTAAATGTGAGTCTTACATACAGTGGTGCCACTGTACAAGTCACAGGAACGGTATTAAATCTGGAGTTTTCAGTCAAGTTAACATGCAGTGTCAGTAGCCAGTCCTTCCCTATAGCAATCTCATGCAATTGGCCAAAATCATTCAGTTTTTTTTCACCAAGTCCCTTTACTAGACAGTGTATGACATCTCCAAGAGAATGTGCAAGACCTTCCTGGACTATACTCTCAAAATATTGTTGCACTGAAGAACTGCTCATACACGTTATGATCATTTAACAAGTGACCCACACCCATGACAACCATCATCTTCACTGGACAACCAATTATCTTAACAGAGGTCTTATCATCACCATCATGCTTCAGAGCCACATCCACAATTGTGAACCCACCACTGATATTTGCAGCCCTCAATGTGCTTGCACCCCTTCCCATCATGGTCATGCCAGTCCTTCTCACCTTTCAGACCTTTGTTGACCCAGGATCTCCTGCAAAAACTTTTGTGACCACATGACACGGCACTGTGGATTAAGGAGGCATGACCATTACTGACTTCTTTCACTGTGCTGACACCCACACTTGCACCCCAAGTGACTTTGCCTCATTGTTAAATATCATCTCTGGGTCAGAGACCATTCTGCTAGTACCCAAAACATAGAGTCCTCCTTGTCAAATAGTTTTGCTTGAATTCTGTCAGTCTAAACACCAGAGGGTCTCACACCATCTGATCCAAGGTCTTGACATTGCAGCTCATCAGCCTCACCTCATATTGACCAAGCATTTCTTCTGAGTTATGGTTGCATGCTCAAACTAGTAACTCACAAAAAAATCTTCCTGAGGATCCTGGGTTAAAGTGTCCCTTTAATATTATTACAGTGTTCTTATTAGAGAACGCATCCATAGTTCATGGCTCTAAGGAACTCACCAATGTCTCGTACACCTCTGGCTTTACTATCTACAACAACAACTTCCCCTTTTTGCACTAGTTATGTTTCTTAGTTCTTTGTCCTTCACCTGGCATCTCAACGATATTGCTCACTCTAAAGAACACAAGACCATGAGACATAGAAGCAGAATTAGGCCATTCAGCCTATCAAGTCTGCTCCCTCATTTGATCATGACTGATTTATTTATCTCCACTCACTCTGTGTACTGAGCAGATGGTCGAGACTGCACATACTTCTCAAACTCACTAACACATCAGAGTCATACAGCACAGGATAAAGGCCCTTTGTCCACACCAACCATCGTCCTATCTATACTAATGCCATTTACCAGCACTTGGCTATTCAGATGCTCATCCAGATGTGTTTTTTGTTGAATGTACCTGTCTTCACTGCCTTCTCAGTGTGTTGCAGATTTCAACCACCTTCAGGAAAAGAGGAAAAGAAAGTACTTCTTCAGATTCCCTCTAAACCTCTTACTCCTCACCTGAAATCTATGCCCTTTGGTTTGAGACACCTCTGCCATGGGTAAAAGTTTCTTATTATCTACCCCATCTGTGCCTCTTAATTTTGTACATCCATATCAGGTACCTCATTACCTAGCATAGAGCGACCAACAAACATTCTTTTTGAATAAAGTAAACATTCATATAACAGCAGTAGATGGTACAACAGTTATCCAAAAGTCATTAAAAAATCAGTCTTAAGGTTACACTGATATTCATCTACCCTACAATAAGCAACACAAAGCAACCATGCTATTCAGCTTATCCAGATGAAGCCAGACCAATCCCTCTGGAACAATCCTTCCACTTGCCACAGCACCACAAACATCCTTGCCATTGTTTTTCCAACCAGGTCCTAGCTGCTGAATGCATTTGCACAGTAATTTTTTATTTTCAACTAACAGTGTTAAAAAAAAATCAAGACAAAGTGCTCTTAATCAATAATATTGAAAGCTATTTACAAGCTACAACAAGTGGCCACTTAAAGTTTGTTACAAAATAAAGGAAACTTAATGACAGTAGAGACTCATCTGGCTTTAGTGAAGAACATTTCCATGCAGATTTGATTTGTTTCTGGTTTACTTGACAACTTTATTAACAAAAATTACTATATCTTGTTTTTCACTTCCCAGCTAAAGTGGGGGGGGTAAACAATATTGTTCAGATTTTTATTTTGAGGCAAGAATGTTCTCCCATAATCTCGTGTAGCTGAATGACAGAAGCATTGTCAAGTCAGCTGAGAACAGTCTGAAGAAAGGGCTGTGCCTGAATTGAACATGTTGCATGCACCTCATGAGACTGACAGGAGGATGATGCCAGATTGCCAGCCTCAGGAAGGTAGTACTGATGAACTGTAGGCTAAAGGTTACTGATCACAGGGGAATTCTTTGGGTGGGTCTAGGATAATGGGGTAGAGTTTGGCCTTCTGTTTAAGTTCAGGTGCAATGAGGTCATACATCTGTGCTTTCAGTAGAAGATCACATCCATGTCACCCGCTAAGGACTGCTCTGCTATTCCATTGTAGTTTTTAAATCCAATACAAAATCAGAATTTTTATGTGTTTGTGATAATTACTGTGTAATCTGCCACAAAGCAAGGGCAGGTACTGTTAGCTCCGATCATACTCATTTGCTGCAGACATTAGACAGACTACGCCGCCTTCCCTTTTGCAAATGAGTTAATTTACAATTAGTTACTGGGATCTTTCTGAATACTGAAAAACTACACCAAGGAGATTTAAAATCCAAAAAATCAGACTTTGTCCTGCCCATAACCAGTTACATTCTTCATTTTTAGAAGATGTGAGCAGGAGAAGGAAAGACTACATGCTAAGGCCTGCTCTGCCATTCCAGTGACCTGTACTTCAAGCTCCATTCACCTGTGCTGAGTCCATTTCTCCTGATGCTCTTACCAGGAGTAATTTACCATTCTGCATCCTGGTGCTTCAAGAGCACCACTCAATTACTTCATTAATCCAGTTAAAGTTAGAGGGAGGGTACTATGAAAATGATTGTTTATGTGACAGCACAATAATCTGCTCCTTTCAGCAATACAATTTTGGGAAAATGTAATATTTAACTTTCTTGCAATCTGCTTCATAAAACACGATTCCTTCATTAATTTCTGTCATGTGAAAACTTTAGACCATCATATGGAAATTAAAATAAAACTTGAAGCTGCTTTCTGAATGCCATTCTAAAGCCTTTGTGTGCACTCCTGGGGAGCCAAGGGGAGGTAAATTAAAGTAAAACACAAGTACTGTCTAGCGAATATCCATTTCACTGGAATTTATCAATTTAGCCAGTTCCCGCAGAGGATATGTGATAATTGCATCAAGGATTCTCTTCTGGATTTGGAATTCTGGTTATATACAAAGGTTGAAAAGTGTAATATTCGTTCAGGCTCCTCCTTAAGCAGAGATTGACACAGATTGAAACCTGGGTATCAAAGGCAAACAAAACTCCAAAAAGTTGAATTTATAAACCAGAAATGCAAAATTGATCAATATAAATTGCTTACTCAGTTGGAATGTTATCCACTGAGTTTGAATTTGTTATCTGTTTGCAACCCAGAGAAATGATGGGATAGGTTTTCATTTCCATTCATTGTTGGAATTTCCTGCAGTGGGAGATTGGACTGCTCATGGAATTAAAACATGACCTTCTCTACAACAGCTGGTCCATCTGCTCCATCATACTGGTTCCTTCTTCACTGAAATCAAAAAATGGACCCTGGTTTAAGAGGGGTTAACTCCACTCCATATTGAATCAATTCCCAGATGTTTGTTTCTGAGTCATAAGAGCAAGATAGAATTCTCTGCAGCTGTGAAACACTCATTAGCTGAATTTATCATGAGGCTAATACAGGGAGAACTTGAAATCCCCAACTAACTTCAAGACGTTATAGGTCTCAGCATTTTTCCATAACCTTTGCACCTGTAGCATGTGTATCCCCCAAGACAAATGTGTGACCAGCAAGTTCTTTTTCTTTAAGGATATTCCCCTGTCATACACAGACAGGTCAGTGTTGCAATAGTGGGCATTGCCTCAAGTGCTTTTTTTAATTATGTGGCATACATATCTAAACACCCCAGGTACTGAGAAGCCCAGCCTCTGTACATACGAGTAACCCATACATAAACTGTGCAAGGCTTATCAATTCCCCACATTTTATCCAAGCCAAGACCCCTGCTCACAAGGTGATGGAAGCACCTGGTGTAACAACTCAGATGCATTGACCCTCAAAAATATTGTTCCATTCATGGATTGCCCAACCTTTTGCTCAGACCATACAACTTAATTAGCCTTCTGAGAAATTACAGATTCTGTGTTTTTTGTTGCTGTTGTCCTGTCACATGCTCCCATTCCCAATCAAAAAGTTTGTAGGGAAAGTGTTTGTAACCTTGTTCTGATGTGTGCCATTGAGAATTCAAACTCTGTATAACCTTAGTGTTTACACTCAGTTCTCACAATGTGTTCTCCTCTGCAGTGGAAGAACCAAATGCAGATATAGTAACCACTTTGCAATGCACTTCTCTGCAATCTGCAATGGTTACCCTGAGCTTCTGGCTGCCTATTGCTTTTATTCTCCAACCTACTCTCACTTTGACTTCCCTCACTGGCTCTTGCACTGTTCCAGCAAAGTAAATTTGAGGGGGAGAATTTCATCATCCGACTGAACACCTTGTAGCCCTCAGGACTAAAGGAACAATTGAACAATTTCAGATAATCAGTGATTCCAGTTTGTATTGTTCCAGTTCTGGTGAAGAGTCATCAACCTGTAACTTCTCAGTTTTTCTCTCTGCCTGACCTGCTGAGTCTTTCCAGCATTCTCTTTTATTTCAGACTTGAAAATAGTCTTTTGCATATCAGCATTGTTTTTTTTCCCCCTCTCCTCTGTACTTAGTTGTTATCTAAATACAGCTGTCTTCTAGGCAGATTATCTGCAATTAACTATACTCTGCCAGGCACTATTACCACCATTTGTGTCTTTCAGTCTTTGTTCTTCCTCCATCACAGACATCCCCTTTGATTTCTCTACCTCTCTCCCTTCACATGAAAAATGACTTTTCGTTAGAAGTTGGGCAAGTCAGAAAAAAAATTTAGAAAAGAAGAACCATCAACTCCGTTTCTCTCTCCACAGACCTGATGACCAAGATCTTCTGTTCTTCTTTCATATATTCAATAGCAAGATTGGCTTGGTAGTAGGAAGCTTTTGGAAAACATTATACCGAATGCAATTGTGGCAATTTTTTGATTAAGGTTCCCATT
>JARFYF010000055.1:17353111-17365851 GCA_030265395.1 Rhina ancylostomus
TCTCTATCCCCAAGGATGGTGGAGGCCAGATCATTAGATATATAAGGTGGAGAAAGATAAATATTTGAAAGATCGAGGAATTGAGGGCTATGGGGACCTGGCACGGAAGAGGAGTTGAGGCCAGCATAGATCAGCCATGATCATATTGAATGGCTGGACAGGCTTGTGGGTCCTGATAGCCAACTCCCAGTGTTATTTATGTTCTGGAATTATCTT
This sequence comes from Rhina ancylostomus, assembly GCA_030265395.1. NCBI lineage: Eukaryota > Metazoa > Chordata > Chondrichthyes > Rhinopristiformes > Rhinidae > Rhina > Rhina ancylostomus. The sequence continues at coordinate 17,353,328 of JARFYF010000055.1, forward strand.
GCAAGGTGGCAAATCACTGAAATACAGAGTGGCTGGGAGAAATACTCACTAATATGTAGCAACTGGACAGCACAGTGAATTGGAGGTCAGCAAATTTCGATCAGTACCTGGCAAACAGCTCCCTACAGGTTTTGCAACTGGAATCGACAATGGAATACAATACTGTATAGTAGATACTAATAGCCAGAAGGAATCAACCAGCAACCAGCCTATGAGAGTAGGTGAATTTTAAATAGTAGAATATTGAGGGAGTTTGGAGAGTAGTGGTATTGGGCAGTTCCTTAAAGCTGTTGTATGTATGTCCAGTAATGTGTGGTTAAGAGAGAGCACAGGCTAGACTGCTGAGTTCCATAATATTTGATATTGTGATCTGTTGGTTCTGCAGGCACTAATATTCTCACAATTCATGTTGGAAATGTGTGTGCATGTATCAACCACTCCCCAAACAGCACAAACATCAGTGCTGATATCTCACCCAAATAGTTTGATAGTTTGTTTTATTAATTTAAGGAGATAAAGGAGCCATGGATCATTTCCATAATAATAAAAATCACCTCCAAATGAGGTTATAGATTTTGAAGTGGTTTATGAACAAAAGGCAAGTTTGCCAAAAATTCAGGATGATGGAGCTCTTGTATGCTTTTAGTAGGTTATATACAATACTTCCAGAAGAGATTCCCATGGCATCCACCCAATTCATTTGCCCCTGGAAAATACTCTAAATGAAAATAATAGACAAATTGTTAAACCACACATTTGCTGTATTTGTAACTGCTAATTTGACATGGATATTACATGTGCATAGTTTCACATCTCCACTCAAAAAGAGGAGGCATGACTATGATTGCATCACCATCCATGATGTTTAAGACTGGGGGTGTGTATTTGTGGAAGAAATAAACTTAAATGTCAAATGTTCTTTTCTTGTTCTATACTTAATTTTTCCAACAGAAATATTTGTTGTTGAGATGCACCATAAATCTAGTAACAGCCTTTTTGCAGTGTAAACTCCTAAAGCTGTGATGATAGGGTTCACTTACCGTCATAATGGCTTTGGATTTGTCAACACTAGATTGACAATTATTGATTATATTTAATAGATTTAGTCTGTCTTAAGTTATAAAATAAATCCAAAGAATTAATCAAATAAAAAGTAAAAGAAAGGAGAAAAAAATAACATGTGAAACTGCAATTATGAAATAAAGTAATAAAATTTTCCAATCTTATTTTTCTGATCTAAATCTAGATTTTTACTCAGCAACTTGCCCTTGGCAAGGTTTAAAAATCAATATCTCTAATGAAAAGTTCTGCATAGTATATGTGTTTCCTGTCTATAAATTATAATTTGTAATACTTTCATGTCAGGATTTACCATTAAAAATTGATGTGCCATCATTTTCCATTCAATTCTACTGTTATCATCAGTTCTCTCCACTGGGTGGCCACATGGACCAAGCTTCCTTGAACCAAACTTTGATCTTCTACTCCATCAGTATAATGATACCGCATGATATCACATTAGCCGCAATGCTCTTACAGTGCCAGCGATCGGGGTTCGACACCCGCTGGCTGTAAGGAGTTTGTATGTTCTCCCGTGTCTGGTGGGTTTCCTCCTGGTAGTCTGGTTTCCTTCCACATTCTAAAGAAGTACGGGTAGGTTAATTTCGGGGTTAAAATGGGCGGGGGCGCGGACTCGTTGGGCTAGAAGGGCCTGTTACTATGCTGTAAATATTTTTTTTAAATGTATCCTTGCTCAGTGTGGTTAGGCTTATATTTGCAAGGGTTCAAAAGTCTTCAGATTCTTGCACAGAGGGCTTAAGCTGAAAGCCAGTGTGGTTTCAGAGCAGGACATTCTTTGATTGTTGTGGCCACTACATTGTGTTTGCAGAGGAAGCAGAGTCCACTCGATATAACACATATGGAGTCGTGTGAGTGCAGGAGCTGGACACAAGATCCTTAATGATTTAAGACCAAATGATACAGAAGGACGAGTGGCCATTTGACTACTTGGGTCTATTCTGCCATTCAAGAAGATCATGGTTTATCCTCTACCTCCAATCTAAAATAAATTGCCTGCACAAAATTTTCTCCTGCTTTTGAGTTTCATGGTCAACTGAAAGCAATCGTCCATAATAAACATGAGACCTCTTCACAATTTAATAGTGGTAGCACATGAAGCATGGTTGCATCAAGGTACCCATAAGCTTTGGCATTTTCTTCATTGTTCTACTCCAATACACTTACAAGGAAAATCAATCTGGAATGTCAACTGGAGCAGGGATGCACAGTAGTTGGTTTGATGTTGGATGATGTCAAATCTGAAGGCATATTACTACAAAGTGCCACTGCAGTCAAAACATAAACATAGCTTGAATCATATGACCTGACACCAGAATGCTGTTGCATGGACAGAATTAGCTTTCACGGTATCAAGAATGATAAACTTTAAAGTCTTTATAATTTGTTGGTATCTCATAGCCTCTACAAATGCTCAACATCAGGGATTATCTAGCTACAGAGTCATCACTCAGAAATAGAGTGAACATAAGAATGAGTTTATTGCTGAAAAAATCTCTAATGAGAGGAAATATGGAAAAAACTGGCTCTGGGTGATAGTGATGGATTGCAGATCTATAATGCTTTTGCTACAAAATGTTGTTGTCATATTTCTTCAGATTTCATTTCTTGTAGTAGCTTTAAAATGTCAATGAAATGAATGAACACAAGTTGGTTGATTAAAATAAACTATTATTTGACTCATAAAGAAGAACTCTTCAATTTCTTTTCTCATCTGCTGTTAACATATAAAATAGAATCCAACAGAATAAAATTTTTATCAGCCTATTTTTTATCAAGTGATAGGAACTCTAAAGTTCATGCACATGTAAGATTCTCAGATTTACTTTCTGGTTAATGTAAGTCCATAAAATTCTATCAGATCCTGATAGTTTCTTTTGCAACTTGAAACAACCCAGGAAAACTCTACACCACTGTAGAATAGATATTAAAAGCCAGAAGAAACTAATGACCAACTAACCTGTAAGTAATTGATAATCCTTTAAATAATAGAGTACTGAGGATGTTGGATAGTTTCTTTACATTGTTATATGCATGTTCCATTGTGTGTTGCGACGAGAAAGCCCAGGCAAGATCACTGAGTTCCTGATCATCAAGCTCCACAGGCTTCCAGTAGATTTCATGTTCTCATCAATGTGCTGTTCAGTGCAATTCACAATATTGGTACATGCACATGCAACAGGCACCACATTGGTTCACAAATGGCTCAAGCAAAAGTGGTAATTTCCCCAGTACCCATCCAAATTGTTTTATAGTTAGTTTTATTAAATTAAATTATGTATTATTTCCATAATAATAATCTCACCTGCAAGTGAGTTTACTATTATGGAAACAATACACAATAGTAAACGCACTTGCAGATGGTCTTGAGATGATTTGTGAACTAAAAAAAATCTGCCAAAAATAAATTCAGGAAGATGGAGCTCTTTTATAAAATTATGCAATTATGTGAGGATGTGACAAAGCCCATTGATGAAGGTAGAGCAGTGGACGTGGTGTACATGGATTTTAGTAAGGCATTTGATAAAGTTCCTCATGGAAGGCTTATTCAGAAAGTCAGGAGGCATGGGATCCAGGGAAACTTGGCCGTGTGGATTCAGAATTAGTTTGCCCATAGAAGACAGAGGGTGGTGGTAGATGGAACATATTCCGCCTGGAGATTGGTGAGCAGGGATTTGTTCTGGGACGCCTGCTCTTTGTGACTTTCATAAATGACTTAGATGAGAATGTGGAAGGGTGGGTCAGTAAGTTTGCTGATGATGCAAAGGTTGGTTGTGTTGTGGATCGTGTAGAAGTTTGCTGTAGATTACAACAGGATATTGATAGAATGCAGAGCTGGCCTGAGAAATGGCAGATGGAGTTCAACCCGGATAAGTGTGAAGGAATACACTTCAGAAGATTGAATTTGAAGGCAAGGTTAATGGCAGGACTCTTAGCAGTGTAGAGGATCTTGGGGTCCACATCCATAGATTCCTTATGGTTGCTGCGCAGATCAATAGGGTTGTTAAGAAGGCGTATAGTATGTTGGCCTTCATTAGTCAGGTATTGCATTCAAGAGCCGCGAGGTAATGTTTCAGCTCTACAGAACTCTGGTTAGACCACACTTGGAGTATTGTGTTATGTTCTAGTTGCTTTATTATAGGAAGAATGTTGAAGCTGTAGAGAGGGTGCAGAGGAGATTTACCAGGATGTTGCCTGGATTGGAGAGCATGTCTTATGAGGACAGGTTGAGGGAGCTGAAGCTTTTCTTTTTGGAGGGGAGGATAGAGATGTACAAGATGATAAGAGGCATAGATCGAGTGGACAGTGAGAGACTTTTTCCCAGGGTAACAATGGTTAACATGAGGGGAGATAATTTTAAGGTGATTGGAGGAAGACATAAGGGGGATGTCAGGGGTAAGTTCTTTACAGAGAGAGTGGTGGGTTGCATGGAACACCCTGCCAGCAGAGGTTGTGAGGGCAGATGCATTAGGGACAATAAAAAGACTCTTAGATAGACATATGAATGATAGAGAAATGGAGGGTGATGTGGGAAGGAAGGGTCAGATGGATCTTAGATCATGATAAACTGTCAGCACAACATTGTGGGCCGAAGGGCCTGTACTGTGCTGTAGTGTTCTATGTTCTGCATCTGGTCATGTTTATAATATTTCCAGAAGGATTCATATGGCATCTACCTAGGTGAGGCATTAAGTCTTCAAAGGGTCAACCATTCATCTCAGCTATGAAAGCAGGATTAAAGGCTGCTCAGCACAGCTTTGGTAATGAAACTGAATGAAGGACTGAAAACAGACTCTGACTGTACTGATCTGAGGGATGACTCTGTAGCCTGAAAGAACTTGACTGGGACAATGGATTGTACTTTCTACAGATTCTATAGATTCTTCTCTATATAGCATAGCAAATATGATCCCACTATTAGAGTCTGGGATTCACTACCTGTGGTAGAATTGCAGGCAGATTCAACAATAACATACTGTTTGATAAGTATCTGAAGGAAAGAATTTGCATGGTTATGGGGAGAGGGTATGGGACTGGAATCAACTGCACCACCCTTTCAGAGTCAGTATGGAGTTGATGGATGAATGGCCATGTCCATGCTGTAACCATGCTGAGGTCCTGTGATTCTCTGATATTTGGGTTCTATAAATTACATCAAATTAAGGCAGCTGGTTTGTGTAAAACCAATATTTCCCAGATGCCAGAAACCAGAAATAACAGCCAACAATGCTGGAAGGTCAGGCAGAATCTGTGGAGGGAGAAAGAGAATTAATGTTTCATGTCAAAGACTTTACATCAGAAATAGTCATTGCTCTGATGAAATTCATTAACCTGAAGGTTTACCTTCCTTTCTCTCTCCTCAGATGCTGCCAGACCCATTGAGTATTTCCAGCAGTTGATTCACATTGACATTCACTTCAAGAAAACACCTGCAAACTGATAGACTACTTAGCTGGAAAAGAAAAAAAATCATTCATGGATTATGTTCATTTTTTCTTCAGAAGTTACATTTGAAAATTGATTCAATATGACCAATCCACTGGCCCAAAACCAGTAGAACGACACATCTCCTGAGACTTGACTCTAGTCATCACTCAAATGTACCCTACTTGCCTGAATAAACTCTATCAATATAAGACAATGTATGTATCCAGAACCTGACATTTACATTAACCGGTAATTTTGTTTGTGTGGAGGATACTGTGATTGGATAATGAAATAAATTTCAATATCCCCTCTGCCATCTTGGCATTCTCCAAGTTAAACCTGTGCAACAAGGACATTGATGAAAATATTTAAAATAGCACACCAGTTATTAATTTAATGTCAATTTGTCAACTAATAATCCTTGCCATCACACCAACTGGAAAACAAATTGAAGTAATTATATGATTCATTAAGATTTCTGATTTTGTGATCTCCAACTCCTACAGAATCCAAAAAAGATTACAGTAAAAGGTTCAAACTGGTAATCAGCATGTTCAGAAGTGATATTAGAAAGCACTTCACAAAGAATGATTAATACTAGAATGGTCATTCAGGTAGATGCATCATTCAGAACACAATTAGGTGTTGCGATGGAATGCATTATTTTGAGATGTTGTCTATCAAATGGCTTCACTTAGCAGATTTTCATGAATGGTTCCAGATAGTAAATTTAAAATTTTCTGCTACAACTTCAATCCCAATAGGAAGAATTGTCTGTTGTTATATTTCTTTTCTCCATTCTCTTTTGAGTAGGTATAAGCAGCAAAACCTATAGCATTCCAGAATGTTTAATCTAAAGCCAATTGCAATGAGCTCCTCCTGGGGACTGAAGGAGGGAACAGTAATTAAACGCTTCTCAGCAGGCCTGTCCTGGATTCACCAACTTAACCCAACTGCAAATTTCCAAATAACAGCAGCGATGTGGCAGTGTTGGAAGAACATAATTCATTTTGAAGCAGCTCAAATAAAATTTCTAAGATATGGTGATATTTGTAGTGAAATAAAGTTTGCACTTTGAGCACAATTGGTGATTCCAGCAAAAATTGTATACAAAAATCGTATCTTTTTTGCTATATATATTTTCCCTAAGTTTGTGTCCAAACTCATTTGCAAATTGTCATATGCAAAATCTGCCTCGTACCAGAGTGGCTTTAAAATGTCATTTGTTAAAAAAAAAGTATTTAAATATATTCCTGGGTGTATTTAAAGGAGTGATAACTTGGTAAATAATGGATAATACAATTAAAATGGGTTTAAGCATAAAACACACAAAAACCTGCATCAGGACCCAACACATTGACAATTTCTTACCCTCCACGGATGCTGCCCAACCCATTGAGTTCCTCCAGCAGATTGTTTTTGCTCATGATTCCAGTATCTGCATTCTCTTGTGTCTCCATGATATTAAAGGTGTTAAGTTCAGATGTTGTGGCGACACTTGGATATTCAGACTACTCCACGCAAATGGCCATCTGTTCTGATGCTGGTCAATACAGACTTTGCTACAATTATGCCAGAAGAAGTAACAAGGAGAGAATGTGACTTCTAAATTACATAAATAACTGATAAGAAAATAGGTCCTTGTGGAGTCAAAAGGAGAGAATAAGTACTTTCTATTCATGTGATGCAAAACCTGTAAATCTGTTATCAAAGCTGCATTTTTACAATGTGAATAGCCAATTAGTATAAGTTTTGAAGGGGGAGCACTAAAATGAGTTGCATTTTAAACAGTTTTTGTTATGTTTTAATCAGTAAGGTTTTGTAAGCTACAGTATGATATTCTGTTAACTACATCATTTCGTGGTATTGCCTTAGTAAGTGGAGTGAACACTTTTTGGAAAAGCTTCTAATGTTTCTATCATTCAATGGAACCATACTTCCCACTATGCTTTAAATCCCAGGCTATTCATGAACAAGGCCATAAGTGATCGACTAATATGTGTTAGTAACTTTCAATTCATTCAGCATATACAAGGTTTCTGTTCCAGAAGGGATTTGCCAAAAAATCCAAGTGTATTATTTTGATATATGATCACATAAAAGTCTAACACCAATGTTTCAGTTATTGTCTGATGTTTCAAGTTCTAAACTTTTAAATATTGGTGAATGTACAAATTTTTTAAAAAGCTTCATGCTATTTGTTATCTGGGTTCATGCAAAATCGCTCAGAGAAGAAATCTAACACTACATAATAACATCATTCCTACTTTATGTTATTATTACTACTTTGCATTGAATTTTTGTAACTGTGTTGCTCCTTAAAGGAAGAATCAAAATTATGTAATGTTCCTGCCACAGTAACTTAATGCCAAGAAGTCAATGTTAGAATTTGAACAAAGAAATCAATAGAAGGAAGATCATTTGCTTGGTTCATCAGTGCACTGTCCTTTATTGCTCAATCCTTTTTTGGTAATTCCCTTGTCCAAAATTATGTTGAAATCCCATTATATACTGTATTCCTGGTACTCTGTAAAACAAATAACAATTTAACTTGTTTTGTAAGATCTTCAAAAATTTTTACAATTGTCTCATGTCCATCATTCTCTGAAAGTTAGTACTTCATATCAAATAAATATCCAAATCCTACAGTTATTCCTAGATAATGATCACTGAATTTGACCACATATGATCATCAAATTCTTCTTCGCTGTTCCACAAAGCAGGATTAGGATAATAGGATGTATTAGTTAATGAAATGATAACTTAGCAAGGGCAAATGCAGAAGCATAGTGCCCAAATTAAGATAGCTTAATCATGATTTAGAAATATCTTATCACATGTGACCAGCCCATGGTATATGCAAATTGCAAATTGATCAAGCAATATAATACAGGTCTAGTGTGCATCATATTTCCTTGAGTATGATTAGGCTATTTTGTGCACTCATACAAAACTTCATTAAGCTTGCTGCCAATTTCCACCCTGGCCTCACCTTCATATGGTGCCTTGATGTCAAGACTGGTCACTCTCACCTCACCTCTTGATGTGGTCCATAATTGGACCATGACTGTGATGAGGGCTGGAGTCATGATCTTGACAAAACCCAAACTGGGTATCAGTGGACAGGTTATTGATGAGTAAAGGCTGCTTGATAGCACTGTCAGTTACACCATTCATCACTTTGCTGATGATTGGGAAAAGACTAAATTGGCTAACTAGCTGGATTAAATTTGTCCTGTATTTTATGAACAGGACATGCCTGGGCAACATTCTACATTGTTGTAACTGTCTTGGAACACCTTGGCTGGAGGTGTAGCTAGCTTTGGTGTACAGGTGATCAGTATTACTAGGATATCTTCTGTCCTGTAGTCTTCACTGTGTCCAGTGCTTTCAACCATTTCTTGATATTAACTGGAGTGAACTGAATTGGTTGATGACGGGTTTCTGCAATGGTGGGATCTCAGGAGGAAGCCACAATGAATGATTTATTTGGCTCTCGGTTGAATGTGGTTGTGAATGCTTCAGCCTCGTCTTCAGCACTCACATGCTGGAACCTACCATCACTGAAGAGGAGGGGATGTTCTTGGAGCCTCCTCCTCCTGTTCACCACTCTTCACAACTACAGTGGTAGGACTGTAGAGCCACAATCTGATCCATAAATTGCATTTGTGCAGGAGTCTTAATCTTGGTCACTAAATTGCCCGTAGCTCCCAGCAAATTCCAGTCAGTGAATCATAAAATGACACCATTTTCTTTCTTCAGTGGTGAATGAAAAGCTCTGCATTTATCACACAGGTCACAAAATAACCCGCCAAGTGTATGCCATTACCAAGGTCACGACATTTACAACATAACTGAAAATCAGTAAATGTGTCTCAAATTTACTGATTAGTTCTCTTAGGCTTGATTTCTTTTAGAGATTAATCTAAACCAGGTAATTAGCTTCAATTTGCTTTAATCTTCCCTGTTCTTTTTATGAATATTACTTTCCATATATTCCCATAATTGTGCATAATTGTGATCTCTTGATCCTTTCTTAACGAGTGAAGACATGTCTTTTGTGCATCATCTGAACATTTAAGGTAGATGGCAGTGAAATGTAAAACTATGTGATATAATGTCATCTAAAGAATGAGTGAGCTTTTAGTACAATATCTTCAAGTGATTTTCAATTTACATGTTATCCCCAAGTGATATACAGACCCACAGATCTTTTAATGAATGTTCAGTATGATTTACAGGATTTTATAATTTTTTTTGTGTGGTTATGTTCAGGTACAAGCATAGCTTAAATAGAAATTAGCTGCTAAATCTCTGATGGAAATGAACTGTGCATTGTTATTGTTAAAGAAGTCATTTATGTTCTTTAAAATGAAATGGTGAACTATGATTAATGCCTTATTTTATAAAAATAGATTTTTGCTAAAGCAGTAAGTCTCACATGAAAAATTGTACTTTTTATTGTCAGGTCAAATAAACTGATTTAAAAAAAGAGATAGAATAATTAATGTCATCTTTTTATTGCATAAATCTTAAATGTGGAAGCAATTTGTTATTAAGAAGATGAAGAAACTTGTGCTGAAGAAAATGAAAAAAATATTTTCATGAAAACATCTAATAAACTGGTTCTCATTTCAATAAATGTTAGAATGATATAAATTAAATCAAAATGTATCTTGTGATTTGAAATGGAGACAATTGGCATTAGATTGACGTAGTGCTCTTCTTGCTAACCACCATCATATATCTGTTTTAAGAGCTTAGACTCACAGTCTGGTGTAAACAGATAGCACAGTATTGGCCAGTAAGACCATCTGAATTTGACAACCAGATTTATGGCTTAGAATCCAATCTTCTGTTGTGTGTTTGATCAAGTATTTGATACATGCAATGTCTTTGAACAGAAGAATAAATGATATTACCAGATTGTTTCTCTGGGAAGAGATAAAGCCTTTGTTGGTCATTTGGAGCTGACTATCCAAATCATTATGGAAACCTAAAGCTCTTTTTATGCCTCTAGTCACACATGTTGATTCAAAGCTGTGGCCTCTCTCCTTTGTGAGATGAAGCACAGTGACCCTATGTATAAATCTGCTTAAACCATTTACAAATATAGGATACAATCCAGACTCAATCAGATGATGTTAAATATGCATTTTAGTAGACAATGCATATTGTACTGAGGTACTGAGTTGCTGGAATTTGGTTCCATTGACTTCAAGGAAACCGAATTTCTGCCGCAGAGTACAGGCAGTACTCTTTTCCAGAGTAAGTGCTACCAGTTGAGAATAACTTCTACTTCAAAATAATTACACTGAATACAGAAGAATCTTTTTTCAAGCCCATCAACATGCTTTGGCTTTTTGTGGCTTGTGTAATTCTGCTCATTATTTGAATTTGAATTGGCATCCATGTGTTTGTATCGAGAAAGAAAAGATTCACCAATTTACTGCAATTAGTCATTTGTAGTGGAATATATTTCTGAAGGATTGCAGTGACAATCTCCTTCCATCTTTTACTGATTACCCAGTAAATTGGCCCAGAATACAAGTCAGTTAAAAGCAATCATTTCTTAAACATCAATTGCATGTAAGCTCAAAATAAATGTAATTACAATTTATAATGTCTGCTTTAATTATAAATAACCATCATTTAGACTGGGCTTTTTTAAAAAATATACATTGTGACTCTAAATTAAATTGTAGTGATATCAGAATTAATGTTTCAGGTCAACGACATTCCTTCTGAACTGATGGAGCAGCTGAAGAAAGAACACTGAGACGAAATATTAACCCTTGCTTTTCTCTCTTTAGGTGCTTCCTGATTTACTGAGTATTTTCAGCATTTCCTGTTTTTAATTCCAGCATCTGGAGTACTTTGCTTCTTCAGAATTAGTATTGGTATTGATTTATTATTGTCACTTGTACTGAGGTATAGTGAAAAACTTGTCTTACAAGCCGATGATACAGGTCTATTCATTACAAAGTGTAGTTACAATGAGTTAGTACTGAGTGCATTGATGCAGTACAGGTAAACAAAACCAATAACAGCATAGAGTAAAGTGTCACAGCTACAGAGAAAGCTCAGTGCAATAAGGTGCAAGGTCACAACAAGGTAGATCGTGAGGTCATAGCCCATCTCATTGTATAGGGGAACCATTCAATAGTCTTATCACAGTGGGGCAGAAGCTGTCCTTAAGTCTGGTGGTATGTGCCCTCAGGCCAGAATCTGGATGCATTGGGAAAAAGAGCAACAGATATAAGGAATACATGATTATTAGGGAGCTGTTCACATTTCACTGGAGGTGCACTTGAATATTAAAAACAACAGATTCAAATCTCCTATACCTTGGGTTAAAATTTTGCATCCTGCCTGGCCTGTTTATTTTCAGTGGAATGATCAAGACTATTTTTTTTCTAAATTATGGCCAGATGAAAAATGTTGGAAGATAAACTGATATGTGTGTTTGCTAGATATGCTAGATCTATGAAAGTCTTGTTTGCTAGATCAATGTAAGTCGCGCCTTGAAAGGCAGGAAACATTGTTGGATTCTTGTTCTGGTATATGAAATGCAGACAGAAGTAACTGGAAAATGGGAGATTACAACAGAGTTAGACTTAATGTAAGAACATGAAATTGATGTCAAAAACGAGGGGGAAAAATGTTGTAATATCCTCTGATAATTATACAGCTCTCTGTTCCATTGAATTTAATCTTAACTTGCCACCCAATGATTCCATACTTTCTCAAACAAAAATGTTGTAATATCCTCTGATAATTATACAGCTCTCTGTTCCATTGAATTTAATCTTAACTTGCCACCCAATGATTCCATACTTTCTCAAACAAAAATGTTGTAATATCCTCTGATAATTATACAGCTCTCTGTTCCATTGAATTTAATCTTAACTTGCCACCCAATGATTCCATACTTTCTCAAACAAAAATGTTGTAATATCCTCTGATAATTATACAGCTCTCTGTTCCATTGAATTTAATCTTAACTTGCCACCCAATGA
>JARFYF010000055.1:17371247-17384286 GCA_030265395.1 Rhina ancylostomus
CATGGAATCCATGTGCTGGACAACAAGGCATTAAAGGAGCCAAATTGAGGGCCAGAACTCAGAACCATGACACATACCAGTTGTTTTTGATGGATGTTCATTAAAAAGAGAAATGATACTAAAAAGGAATTAATCATTCTCTTAGATTTCCATTCAGTGACAGCATTGTGCAATTGTGGGCCAGGCATTACGTGAATTAAAGTCAATGCTGAACACTCCCCCCTTGGCAAATACAGTATATTTACACTCTGTCATTAGAAAACAAGTTCTAATATCTCTTTAATAACCTTTTGCTTCTTGTAATTGTGATCTAAACATGGGATGAATTAACACATACAAAATTATACTACAGGGCAAGCTTAATGATGTTTTTTATCATGTATTATTTCAAGATATTGTAACCTAACTAAATTGCACTGTAATTCATTAATGTATATTGACAGACTATAGTTACCGTATATCACTAAAGCTGACATAAATCAGGCTAAATCTTTTATGTTATATAATCTCATTAATGTCTAGTTTGCTCCTTTTTGTCATTTTTTTGAAGTTTGCAATGCGACATTAACACTGCAAAATAATATGGTGTGGCCTAACGTAAAGTACCAAGGCTTGCTAAGATACTCTTATTAGGTTACTTCAAAATTAAAAGATATGTATAAATTAATTGCATTGCACTATTGAACAAAAGTACAATGTGACACATGTCCACAATTATATGTTGTTTTTCAGTAGAATTGAGCTTTGGGCAGATTGTCAACCAAAATTAATGAAATATTAATCCAGCATGCACCGAGACAATTCTATGAAAGCAATGAGGAGTTGGCTGAATTTCAAAGACTAACATATGCCAAACGTTCCAAAAGTGTTTATACAGAGATATCTTTTCTCTTGAAGTAGTGGACACACTGTATGAATAACCTATCAGCTAGGAATAAATTATTGTGAGCACCCACTCACCTGCTCATAATTATTTATATCAGCCAGTCTCCTGGGATGTCAGTCAGGCATGGTGAAGATTTTCAATCATTTTTAAGTAACAACAGAATGGGACAATAAATGTCAGCAATTCCAGAACCATCCATATGCTGTGAATAAAGCTAGGAATCCTAGCACAGTGCCAATATCCTGGTCCTTACCATTTTGGTAGGTGCTAAAACAAGACAATCCCTGTGGATGGAACAAAAGAACATTTAGTTCACTCAGAACAAAGCCAATTTATAATATTCCACAATGATTTACTAGACCGTGAGGGAGGCATGTGGTGCCTGAGGTTGTTATGATACTAAACAGAATGGATACATGCTGATGAAAAAAAGTACAAAGAAACAGAACAAAAGGCCAAAAGTACACAGTTTCCCTTGAGCAGCTTCATGCTAGCTGTGATTTAATACTGACAAGCACCAAAGATTTTGAACTATGAGCGAGATGAGGTTGCCATCTGCCTAATCTAGTCCAGTGAATTTAAACTTATCATGGATCATGCTTTACCTTTACTGTTGGAGCATTGTAATGGTTGGTTGCTAAATAAAGCATCTTTGAAACTCACCAATATATGCTTCTGTTGAACCATTGGAAAGTCGCAGTAAAAATTGGACCATTTATTTTATAACTCATGAGGTGTAGATTCCAACTAAGCAACCCTGGTCTCTGGCCTTTCCATAATTTTTTGGGGAGTGGGTTTATTTTGGAAATCTCAAAAAAATTAGCTTGTTAAATCCTTCTAGGATGCTGCTCAATGCCAATATACTATATCTTTAACCTTGTTACTCGTGATTGTTGTGACACTTGGATGTCATCAGTTATAGCTGGGAGGTCCTGCCACATGGAAGGCGTGCACTGTCTGTATGTAGGCAGATGTCCATTGAGATAGAAACACATGTGCAACCAAGATACATGATAGATGTGTATAGAGCCAGATGATTGATGCTACGAATGATTCCACCCCAAGTGCTGCTATGACTTGGACAGTCGCTGACAGCAATGCACATGTGGTGGAGTTTGACTGGTGATCACAGAGGCAGCACATTCAGTTTTTCTACTGAATTAGAATCTACAAAAACTCCATTTCACAGACAAATCAGATAAGATCAGCACGACCTGGAGATCCAGTTTTGAGGACAATGACTAATGTGGACTGTCTGCCACACATGCATCCTCGACCGGCTTGAAGTTAAACTCTGCTCTTCCTCTTTGTATTACAACATTAGCACCATATGTTCTTATAAACAAGTCCATGCTTGTAATGTAAATTCATTAATTGACAACACCACTCCCAACACAATTGTAATGAAAGGTTTCAAGGAGAATAGGGGATGATGTTAGGGCATGAGGTGTTTTAATAAATCTAAACATTAAATCCAAAGCATGTTGGAAATGTAGAACTCTCCTGTAAACTCATTTGTTAATTTTATACTTGAGACTTAAACATTTTTTAATGAAAGATGTAAAGGGATAAAAGAAGGCATTGAATTAGGTCACAGTTCATTTATGATCTTATTAAATGTTGGAGCAGGCTTGAGAGGCCTCTCAGTTTTACATTCTTATCGATGGAATTCCAAAACATGAAGTGAAGACAATTGAAGTCACAGCTACTGGTGGTCAGGCAAGGGACGAGGAGCAGAAAAGACCTCAATCAGGGCAATTGA
Organism: Rhina ancylostomus; assembly: GCA_030265395.1. Lineage (NCBI taxonomy): Eukaryota > Metazoa > Chordata > Chondrichthyes > Rhinopristiformes > Rhinidae > Rhina > Rhina ancylostomus. The sequence goes on from JARFYF010000055.1 coordinate 17,373,896, forward strand.
AGTTTTGCAGAGATCTGTAAGAAGAGGGTACAAAAATAAGGAAAAATGAAATTAAGAAGGAATTTAAACATGAGAACAAGAAAGTTATATTGGTGGTGTTTGGTAACTGGGAGTAATTGTAGGTCAGAATAATCATGGGGTGATGAGTATCCCAATTGGCAGTATAAATTCTAGGGTTCTGTTGAGCTGATATTTCTGCAGGATACAGAGTGGGAAGTCAGCCAGGAAAACAAGTCAGCCAGCTGGAGGTTTGACATGGTGTACAAAGGGATGGGATATAGGGAATATAATGTATTGTGTGTGCAATGTCCATGAAAGTCAAATGAACCAAATTTCAGAAACTGAGTTCAACACTTTATGTTGCTATTTGCACATTTAGAGCAAAGGCAAAGGATGAGTTTTTACCACGGAATGCCGTCTCAAGGCAGTTGGACACAAGTAAACAGGGAATGGGATTTGTATGGGAGGACAAAAGGAGGACAAAACTTTAGTTAGGTCACATTTGGAATATTGCGAGCAGTTCTGGTTGCCACATTACAGGAAGGATGAGGGTGCAGAAGAGGTTCACCAGCATGTTGCCTGGATTTGAGAGCATTAGTTATAAAGAGAGGTTGGACAAACTTGGATTGTTTTCTCTGGGGTGTTGGAGGCTAAGAAGGTGACCTGATAGAGGTAAATAAAATTATGAGAGGCATAGATGGAGTAGAGAGTCAGAGTCTTTCTCCCAAGGTCGAAATAAAAAAAATACCAGAAGGCATAGATTTAAGGTGAAAGGGGGAAAGTTTAAAGGAGATTTGCGGGGCAAGTTTTTTTATACAGAGAGTAGTAGGTGCCTGGAATGTGATGCAAGGGGAGGTGGTAGAAGCAGATACAATAGTAATGTTTAAGAGGCATTTAAACTGGCACAAGAATGGGCAGGTGATGGAGGTTTAGGCCATGTGCAGGCAGATGGGATTAGTTTAAATTGGCATCATGATTGGCAGAGACATCATGGGCTGAAGGGCCTGTTCCTGTATTGAAATGTTCTATGTTCTATGATCTGTGAGTAGATCATGACAAACGTTCAGGTTTACATGTGGCTGGACATAAAAAGTATGCAATGAAGCGTTGACATTTTGTCAGCCAAGTTTTGTCCACTGCTTTTTCTCTTTGTCTTCTCAGGTTATGGGGGGTGAGGAGGAAGGTGGTTCCTTGTAAAACTCATGTCACAGTGAAAGAATGAGAATTAATGCCTCTTCAAGGAATTAACCTTTACCCTTATGACCTGGCAGGAGGTGTGTTGTGGAAATTATGGCTGGCTTGTTATTTTTGATTAAGTTTCAGAATCTGAAAGTTCATTTTGGCATGTTTTAACATTTATTGATTTGTTGCTTTTTAAGTGATGGCCTGAAACAATGTATGGCGTGGCATGTGGCTTTCAGAATTTATTGGAAAAGGGAAGTGTTGAAAGCCACATTGGAGGTAATGCAAGTGAAATTAGGCACCCTGCAAGCAATATCTCAGCTGGCTCTGTCTATTCATGGAGCAGACGAAATTCAATTTCCCCTGTTCCTCATATCATGGATGATTTAGAAGCTTTTACTATGTTAATAGAGACAGGGAAATCTGTGAAAAGGATTTGGAGATTTGTACAATAGTTAAATCAGTGTTGATGTTGTCTGTGAAGAAAGGTTATTCAGCCAGTGAGCAAATACTTGTCAATTTTTCACTCAATATTGCAAAATGTTCCAGTTGTGCAGTTACAACTTAGAAAGAATTATTATTTTTCTCCTCAAGGAGATTGTTACAACCACTCCTGATGATTAAAAAACTCAACCAATTGACTCTGAATCCCATTCCTGGCGTACCTCCATCACAAAGAAATTAAACCTGACGTCTATGAATATAAATAGGAAATTGTAACATTTTTTTACATTTCTTTAATCATTATTTCACAAAAACATTTCTTTTTCTATAAAATGTATTTTACTTACAAGTTTTTTAAAGTTTATTCATGCAAGACTTTTTATAGAAAACCTTGAGACGATTGGTGCCCAAAGGCTATTAAAGTAAGTTTACTGTTTACTGTAAGCAGTTACTGATTCTATTGTCTGTCATTATCATTAATAAATATCCAATAATTGCTGTTCTAGGACTTATCTAATTTCTCCTGATTGTAAATGCAAGAGGCTAATAAAAGAAATAAGCAGCCAAACAACTCCAGCAAAAGGGTGGGTTTGAACAGCATCCATGAAAGCAATTGGTGTCCTAGTTCCAGAAATGCAGAAGAGAATTTAGACATATATGCAATTAAGCAAGGTAATAAGGGTCAAATAATCTACATGTTTAAGTGATTTTGATTGAAATATAGAAATTAGTCAGTATACTGGAAATAAATACCCTGTTCTTTTTCAAAATAATATTTGGTAAGTACTGAAAGACCAAACTTAGCCTTTATTTCACACCTCAAGGTGCTATGTACAACAATACAGCACCTGCTCTGTACTGCACTTGAAGAAGCAATCAAATTTTTTTGTATTCAGTTCTCTGCAGTTGGACTTAAACTCACAATCTTCTGATTCAGAGACAAGAGTACTCCAGCTGAGCCATAGTTGGAAGAGTGAGGAAAGATTGTGTACTGTGACATGTCACTTGTGATTTGATAATGGTCATTTTTGTACAGTATCAGGGACAAAAGGCTAGGTGGAAGGATTCAAACAAGGAGCTGCAAGAAATGTAGGGGCAAATTATGGAGGTGACAGAATGTTCAAGGACAGGACAGAAGAGAGGGATGGGATGATAGTTTGGGAGGGATTTCTTTGCAGAGAGGGGGGAACGAAGTCAGTCAGACAGTATCTGACACAAGGAACTGTCAACAATGTCAGCTAACACTTGGGACAGGAAGGGGTTGGGTGTTCTGAAGTATATTGGGAATAAGGTTGAAAAAGCAGAAGGTGGGTGTCATGTGAAAGTTGAGCTCAGAAAGAGAATGAAGTGAGACAGGAGAGAAACTTCACTGAGATGGAATTTAGGGCTGGTCAGGAGTGGAATTCAGCAGTAGGCTTTAATGGTGGACAATGGGTGGGGGTCATGGAGAGAGGAAAGTTGCAGAGTCAGTTGAAATGGACTTTGTTTTTGTTCCAATTGTGTTCTTTTTTGTATAATATTTTTCATATAATTTATGTTTAATATTTGCTTTTCTTGTGAATGCTGCTCATATGATGCTTTGTGCCTGGGATCAGAATCAGAATCAGAATCAGGTTTATTATCACTGACTTATATGTTGTGAAATTTACTGTTTTGTGGCAGCAGTATAGTGTAAAGACATAAAATTACTATGAATTACAAAATAAGTAAATAGCACAGAAAAAGGAATACCGAAGCAGTGTTCATGGGTTCATGGACCATTCAGAAATCTGTTGGTGGAGGGGAAGAAGCTGTTCCTAAATTGTTGAGTGTGGATCTTCAGGCTCCTGTACCTCCTCTCTGATGGAAGTAATGAGAAGAGGGCATGTCCTGGATGGTGAGGGTCCTTAGTGATAGATGCCACTTTCTTGAGGCACCGCCTCTTGAAGATGTCCTTGATGGTGGGAAGGGCTGTGCCTGAGATGGAGCTGGCTGAGACTACAACCTTCTGCAGCCTCTTGTGATCCTGTGCATTGGAGCCTCCATACCAGGCTGTGATACAACCAGTCAGAATGCTCTTCACTGTACATCTATAGAAATTTGCAGGAATCTTTGGTGACATAGCAAATTTCCTCAAAATCCAAACAAAGTAGAACCACTGGCATGCCTTCTTCATAGTACATACATGCATACGTGTACTTGTGCAAATGACAACTAACTCAGTTTTGACTTTGAATGGAAGATCTCAATCTTAGTGACTAAATGGGAATAGCAGGGATAAGGGAAAATTATTTAGGAAGAAAGTTGTGGACTGTAGAACATATATCAGATGGGTTTAATGTCATTTAAGAAAGAGATAGATGGGCCAAGTCGTTTTGATTGCTAAATCTTTTTTGTTTCCAGCATAAGTAATTACGATACATTATGCAGCAGATTATTGCACGAGGTCTTTGATAGATGTTCAGAAATGAAAATTTAAATTGCTAAGTAATAACCAAAATGTGATTTTACTGCCATAATTTCTTCCAATAATTACATACAATGACAAAATTTATGAACTGAATAAGATTTTCTTGGAAATTCATGCACTTGAATCGTGATTAACACAAGGGACTCTATGGTTTGAGTAGAGATTACCAGGAATCAATAGGAACACAGGAGCAGCTGGGATGGTTGATAGATTGCCAGCAATTGCTTAATTTGACTTCTACCAGCCTGCCAGATCTGTGATAGAACAATGATTATCAATATCACTTAGTTTTCAGTACACCTAAATACAGTGGAAGAGGAAAAGTCCAGAAATGGAAAATTTTGGGAAGCAGACACTTGATTTCATCTGCCCCATCTAAGATGAGAATCCTTCACTGTGTCATTTATAATGTTATCCTTCAAACAACCCATATGCTGCACCCTCATACACTATTTTCTGAGGAAATCTACCTAATTTTCACTTGAATAAATGACTCCTTCACTGTCTTGTTAGGGAATCTATTGCATAAATTAGCCACCTGACAACTGTATTAAAGCTCCCAAGAATTAATTTCAAATTTATCTCCTTTCAGAACACAGACTGTATTCCCTGTTTTTATTGATTTGGACAAGATGAAACAGGTAAATCTTATCTTTACCATTGGAAACACATTCTAATTATTTAATTGCTATTTGTAATCTCATTCAGCAAATCACTTTTGTTGCATTCTTTGATGTTCTTTCAATAGCTGCAACTCCATCCAATTTGTACTGCAGCTACCAAACTGATGAAAATACAGTGTAATTCGAAAGTTAAACCAGCTGGCCATGTTCCAGCTTCTCCCCATTTGGCAATGTTGCAGCAGCTGCCCATGTCTCTTCATGTTTGTCTCTATATTCTGTATTGGTATTGATCAGGTTGAAGGAAGATGTGCACATGCACATGTACAACAAATTGGTGATGAGGACAGAAGATCAACATAAAAACCCAAGGCCTTTGACTCCGTTGAAGACCGTGAGTGAATAGTTTGTGGGGTGTGTGGGGGGAACAGCAACCATTTGTTTTAACTTTGATTTCATGCAAGGATCAGTTTAAGTCCATAGACAATACTACTTTAGGAGATGCAATACTATTTGTATAAAAAGCACAGGAGAGAAATGATGGTATATTGTATAATAGTTCTTGAGCAGAAACTGCAACACAGTGAGAGCAGGAAAAAGACCAAATGTTTGTCCAGAATCAAGCTGGTTACACTACAGTCCTAGGTACAAATGATCAGTCCACAAATAGAACAGGTGGAAATGGTTTTCACTGTAAATAATTGATATTGATGGTGAAAACATTAGTAAATCTTTTAATGCCATGAAAGCAAAAGATGTTTTATTTCATGAAGTATAACAAATATTACAACATTATTTCAAACCTAATAAATCAGCAATTATGTAGAGTTACAGATTTTGAATTAGGAATTAGAAGTAAATGAGTCTATCATTATTTTGACCTGCAACTTTGAGACCTTTTAGACAACATACTGCATAACATTGTGGTTTAATTGATGAGTGAATTTAATCAATGTTAATGACAGCACAACTCTCACTAATGAGCTTGAGTTCAAAATTGTAACATCATTGGAGATGGCATCAAATGAGTGTTGAAGAATCTTGTCCAATACAAGGTACAAATATGATTGCAACTTCTAATCAAAGAGTGATAGTGAAGACTGGGATAGACTAAAACAGAGTCTGAAGCACCTGGGTGAAAATGGCACAAATTGCTCTTATAGATTCAATCCGCTAATCTCCCACATGTCAATTTAAAATGGAAAATTTGCACTCAAGATGCAAAACCAATCTGTCATCAGAAAGGCGGTTAAATAAATTAGAACAAAATGGAGATTTAGTGAAGGCAAGCTAATGTGCATGGGCAACACCAATAACAGTGGCACCTAAAGTGGGCAAGACTGTTCAATTATGTGTTAATTATAAGAAAAACAGTTAACAACAATTGGAATGTGCTGCCTATTTCACAGGATTTATATGCAGAGTTGGCAGCAACCAAAGTTTTCACCATGCTAGATGTGTCACTTGCATATGCTCAGCTGAATGTTGATAAAGAGAAAATGCAATATTTTATAATTAATACATATCCTATACAAACTACTTTATATTGCGAAATCTACAATGGACAAGATACTATGAGGCATAGCTTATTGGAAAATATTCAAATATTAGAAGTATTCAGGAACTACATGAATGCAATGTAAAGCTCAAAAGAAGCAAGTTGCATTTGTACCAAAAAAAAGTAGTTTACCTTGGGCCAATGCAAATGGATTGCAACCAGCCAAAAAGAAGATGGAAGCAATGATGAAGGCAAGGAAACCTGAAACTTAAGCGATTCTTTAGACTGAACGTCAATCTGCTGGATTTTTTGCTAGATCTTGCAACAGGACTGATTACATAAGTTACTGAATAAAGATGAAAAATGGAACTGGTGCAAATAAGAGCAAACAGTATATGAGTTATGAAAGAAGGGTTTGGAAAATGAATCTTTGTTAGATCATCATGGTATAACACATGGAGCACATTGAAACATATGTGATGCTTTGAATTATGGATTGGAAGCTGTAATCAATCATATAATGGATGATAGTGAAGAAAAAAACAAGAAGATTTGCATCACATACATTGACAAAAAGCAAGAGAATTTATGGCCAAACTGAGAAAGGGCCTTTGGAGTGAAAAGGTTACACCAATTCCTATTGAGAGACTTTTCATCTTAGTCACAGACCATTAACTTTTATTAGCATTTCTTGATCCTAAGCTGGCATTACCAACAACGACTGCATTATTAACGCAATGTTAGGCCATTTTCTTAATTCAATACAATCACATACTTGAATATTTAAGTCCAAACAAAATGCTTTAGCAGATGTGTGTCAGCTGAGAACTCAGATATAGTCTGGTAGTTTACAGAGGTAGCATAATCTTTACATAGAAAGTCATCAACTATTTTTAAATTACAGCAAAGGTGATAGCAAAGAAGACACAATAAGACACTGCTCTAACACAACTATATAAGAAAGTTTTAAAAGGATGGACTGAATTGGACATTTGTTTAGTGCCCAGGATCAGATAATGATCATGCAGAGCCAAGTTGACACTTTATGCAGTTGGAAATCGGCGACCATACATTTCCATGGAATCCATTGTGGAAGTTGATGAGTAACTTCTAGTATTCATAGATAGGCACTTGAAATGATTGAGGTCACACCTTGATCCAGTAATACAATGGAGCATCAGAGAATTGAAATTCATTTACTTATGTCATGGATTAGAGGAAGAACTAACCTCAGATAACAATCTTCAACTTCATTCATTTCTGAGCACTTAATGAAACACAGTGTTATTAATTGGATTTGTATTTCACTCTGTCATCCAGTGTCAAGTGCTTCAGTGAAGACAATTGTCAATGAAGCACTTAAGAAGCAAGTATTACAAAGGTGCCCAGGTTTAACAATGAGATATTGATCAGCAAACTTTTTTGTTACATTACGGAATGACATCTCATTCCATAAATAACTTTACCCCTGCTGAGTCACAAAGAAATAGAAGGCTCAGACCATGTTTGAGCTTCGTACAGCCACATCTTGACGGAAGAGAGGTAGTTATGATAAAAATGAAATACTGACTCAAATCATGGAGAGAGACCATTTAAACAACATGGAAGAGTTTCTGTGTTAAATTCACCATAAAAATCTCATGTCTAGAAAGGTGATGTTGAAGTGATAGTTGAAGGATGAGGTAAAAAGAGCTCTCTTGAGGAAATAAGATGTAAAATCACAAGTGTACATGTAAACCAACAAGAGATGTAGAAGAGAATATCGAAGAGCTATGTGGTTCCAGGAGACTGTGGAAGAAGTAACTCGCTTCCACTGAAAAGTAGAGAAATGATACCTTCCTTACATTAAGAAGTAGATATGATGATGACAGCACCTTCCTTTCAGAAGGTCAAAGCAACTCAGAAAACCTGTAAATTATATGCATAGATGAATTACTCTTCCCTTTCAATGGACATAGCAGTGGATGTAAATATACAATGTATACACATGGTATATGCACAAATGCTCAGTGCAATTAGCTAATTGAATAAGTTAGTAGCACATTTCCTAACAGCTCCCTGTCTCTTTATGTTCCTCTGTATATTCGGCATTTCCTAGATTTAACTGATACAACACTTGTTAAGAGTGGCACAACTGGTAGAACTGTCACCTCACAACTCCAGCAATCCAGGTTCAATCCTGACCTCCAGTACTGTCTGTGTAGAGTTTGCACGTTCTCCCTGTGAACATGTGGGTTTCCTCTGGTGCTCTGGTTTCCTACCACATCCCAAAGACATGCAGGTTAATAAGTTAATTGGTCATTGTAAATTGTCCTTTGTGAATGGGTGAATAGTAAAATCTGGGGGGTAGGGGGAAGTTAACTGGGAATGTTGAAGAATGAAATGAATTAGTGTAGGATTAGTGTACATTGGTGTTGGTCAGCATGGACTTGATAGGCTGAAGGGCCTGTTTCTATGCTGTATGACTCTATAAAGGATAGTGAAAAACAGACCTTTATCTGTAACATTTTCCCAGGTTAAACAATCCCTGTTCCACCATTCCATCACCTCTGGGTTACATTGGTCAACCAAGTTCAACTTGAATTGTAAATTATTTCCATTGGTTTAGACTTTCTTTATTTCCAGCTCCAGCTTTTCCAAGGGAACTTTATCAGAAACTACTGATATCAAGTGCGCCACATCTAATGTGCCCCTTAGGAAGCAAATTAATTGGATTAACCAGGCATCCCCTTCTTGAATTTGATTTCTATTCAGATGCTCTACCGTCTCATCTTTAATTAAAGGATTTTGTAACTTCACCTGCAGTGGGTATTAAACTCACTAGTCAGTAGCTTCCTGGGTTATTCCTGTGAAAATAAGAATGATGCTTCAAATTTCCAGTGTCCAGGAATCTCAGTGATTTCTGGTAAATTTGAGTTGAAGTTCCAGCAATTAAAGATTCTTAGACACATCATATCCTGCTCCTGAGATGAATTAATAATGAGTCTCCAGCTGTTTGATTGTTAGTAACATGGATAATATCTCTCCTTATCTCTGTCGCACCCTCTGGTTCCCTACCTTCTTGGTAAGGATTGAGGCAAAAATAGCATAAAGCACACAACCATCATCCACATGTTTAAATCATAAATGTTTATCTAATGAAAGAGGATATAAATGTTGCATTTTGATTATATCAGTACCAGCAATCAGCCACAGATGCACTGAAAACTTTTGCCAGAGCAGCAGTTACACTACTTTACATTGTTGATGTTTTAGCAATTACTTATTTATAAAAGGAACCATTGTGTTTGCTTAACTTATTCAGTCACCTTCAAAGACCTGTGGACGTTTGTCCTCAGGTACTTCTGTTCCTGCACCTCCTTTAAAATTGAACCATTTAGTTTTCTGTCAGGATGAATCACTTCAGTCTTCTCTGAATTAAATTTAATTTGATATTTTATCTGTCCATCTCACTAGCCTGCTATATTGTCCTGAAAAGCTATTCCTGAAAAGTTTTCCAATATACCTCATAAGCAGGTCCAACAGATCAAGATTAGCAATGAATTTGATTCAAAGATGCATTCGTGTTCAGGGTTAGAACATTAATGGACCAAGAAGAAGCTTTTTGTAACTCCTTCCAGTTTGAAGTATGATTTAGGAAAAAAGGCCAGGCCTTTTGGATCCAAACGTAAATTACAAGATTCAGTTGATAATTATGAATGAAGAAGGTTAGACTATACACTACAGGAGCAGTGTTCCTAAATTATTTAGAACAGTACAGCACAGGACCAGATCCTTTGACCCACAGTTGCATCCAATAATGTGTTCACACACAATAATCCTCCTGTGGCATTGCGCCTCTTTGGATAAAATGCAATTTTAAAAACTCAAATCTGTTTTGTGCTCCCATTGTTATTGCTGGCTCTCCTAGGAAAAAGTTTCAGAGTAGAGATGGTTCACATTCATGTTCTACAAGCATCCCTGGAAGTCCTTTTGCTTGTAACTATAACTGCAGTGTATGGTGAAAACTCTGCCAACTGTACGTAACCTGGCAATTCATCAGTTCTCCTCCACTGCAAAACTGCATCTCTTTCACACCACTTGACACAGCCTGTAGAAATAATGCTTTACAAAAATACCACTATATTATTCAAATCATGATAGCTAATTTAGGTCAACAGTTGTTTTTACATGAATACTAATGAAGATGCAATTCAAC
>JARFYF010000055.1:17408997-17419134 GCA_030265395.1 Rhina ancylostomus
TCTAAAGAGGAATCCCAACACAAACTGGATCTCCAAAAAGGAACAGAGAACACAGGACTTCTCTACAGTAGAGCACTAAGCAACTAGGAGCCAAAATACCCAAAGGCAGACCAGCACTCTAGCAACAAGTGCCAGAGAAACACAGGTACTTATGCTAGGCCCCTGATGGGGCTCAGGTGAGTATCATTATACAATCAGTCCAGCATGAAATCCATGTGCTGGACACCAAGGCATTAAAGGAGCCAAATTGAGGGCCAGAACTCAGAACCATGACAGCACGGAGACCCCTGGCCAGCCTGTGTCATAGGGATGGGAGTTCACCTGGTTGTCAAGGTTACTGCTCTTAGCTCTTCTGCCTCACACTCCTTAAGCTGCTCTGCAGCCTCAGTTAGTATTGTGGCCATCAACGTAACAAGTAGATGACCAATGAAGACATAAATATTACAACTAACTTCATTCCCTTTCCTGCAGAATAGAAACATGATGAGGAAGTGGCTGTTTATAATGTCACTACATTACAGCGTTTTCCAGCATTCAAAGGTCATTGATGACAGCCACATGGTTATTTTGACATTAGGTTCCTGCTGTTGCATTCTCCCACCATTCTTCTCAGCTCTGATTCAAAGTGCTACTTTCTCAAATTTCGAATTACAGCCTCCAGGATGTGTAAAACTGAGATGGTTCTCGCAAATGTCAATGGAAAGCACAGAGGAGGCTGTGAACTACTTGCAGCTGAATGTGCGCTCTGCTGGAGTTTGGATGTACGAGGCAAGCAAAGAAAGTGCAGGTTGCATAGGAAATGAAGGTGGACCAACAGTAAATGTAGCACAGGCAGATTTTTATGACATACATACTGAACACCAGTACAGTTGGCTGGTCTTACCTTGGCAACTTCCTTTAATGTATTCGGCATTTTCCACGTTTTGTTCACTGGTTATACCTCATCTGCCATGTATTGCTGTCAAAACCCTTAGCTCTCTAGTCTTTATTTCTTTAAAACCTTCCTTACCAGTTTGTAAGGCACACATTTTTTTGAAACTATCACTTACATCCTGTGCTACAATGCTCCAGTTGCATGTAATCCCCTTCCTTGCCAATCTGCACCAGCTTCCTGTTCCTCCTCACCCGTTTCACCCTTCATGAACTCTTCCTCAATCTTGCACCCCACCTCTGCATTCTCCTTGCCCCTACCCCTGCCATCCATTCTGTCGGCCTTTATCCCCTGTAAGATCTAATACCATCACTACTCTTGGCTGGCAAGAAACTCTGCTTTCCCCCACCCATGCTAAACCTCTCTGTCTTTACCCTTTAAAAAAATTAACAAAACCAAAACTTCTGAAACTAAGTTTTGTGGCACTTTCTCCAAAGGCATCAATTCTACTTCATCTCTACAGCTGGAAAAAACAAAATGCAGATTGGGTGATCACTTTAGAGGAAATCTGCATTCAGTCCACAGGGGTGTCCCTGAGCTTCCAGCTCCCTGCTACTTTAATTCAGCACCTAACTCTCACTCCAGCCTTTCTGCCTGTGACTCCTTGTCATGTTACAACAAGGTCCAATGCAAGCTTGTGGAACAACATCTCATCTTCCATCAAGGCAAGCTGCAGCTTTCCGGATGCAATATTGGATTCTCCAATTTTAGATAACTCAGTTTTTCTTTCTGTCTGTATCAGAACTGGCATTTACATGTGTCACCATTTTGATTTATTTTTCTAGTTTTGTTGTACAGACTGGAGTGCTGGGCATGTCCTACAACTTTACCCATTAATAAAGCTTCACTCAGAGAAAGAAGTTTGATCCAATCTTAATTGCCACATTGAGTCATCTCGTCTCACCTATCAGAGTTATTCTTTCCATTCTACCCATCCTCCTCCTCACATTTGCTGCTGCCTTGTTTTCTCCCTTTCCTAGTTCTGAACAAGGTCCCCAGACCCAAAATATTACCTGTTTCTCTTTCCATGGATGCTACCTGACCTGCTGATTGTTTCCAGCATTTTTTGTTTTTATTTTGGATTTTCAGCATCTGCAGTGTTTCTTAATTTTCAATTCCATTCCTTCCCTGGTAAGGCCAAAGACATCTCACCCGGAGACATTTATTTTACATTCAAGTAATCATTTTACATTTACATCATGAAAGTAAATTTTTGTAGTTAGTTATCACCTGATAGCAGGCATCTTGCATTTAAATTTTCTGAGGCAAGTGCACTGTGGTGAATAGCAAATCACTCCATGCAAAATGTTCATTTTGTTATCCAGTCAATAAGAAGTTTCAGCACTGTGATTCCCCATTGCTTGTCAGCAAGTGGATTTTTGATTTTAAAAAAATTATCCAATCTTTGCAAAGGCTGAAAGTCATTCCACTCTTGTAAAGTCTGAAAAGGAAATTATTCCAATATGGAGTATATTTTTAAAATGCCAAGTCCCTTTAAATCTAGTGTCTAGCTTTTAAAATGCTGAAGATTGGCACCATTCGATTCCATAGTTGCACTTCCCATTGAATACCCACCTGAAGATTAAACTCATGTCAGCAGTTCAACTTGCAAAGTTAATAAAGACCAACCACAGATAATCTAAATCACCCTGTGTGAAAACATGCCACTGGTTCAATTTTGGGCTCAGATAATGGTTTTTGACTCCTTAATGGTGAAGTAAGCTTTGGGGTCTCCTTCAGAGTAACTGGCATCTTCAAGTTGAAAGACTAGTGCATTTTATAAATATCATACAGCTTCTGCATCTCCTAATATACAGTAATCTAACAAAAAAAGGAAAATTCACAAACTTGCTTGAGAAATGGTTTTTAATCCCCATTCAACAGATTTATTCCTCTTTTGAAACTGTTAACCTATCAGCCAGTCATCAGTTTAAATTGATTGTGAGTGCAAGGCTATTGGATTGCTTAAATGCTGATGCTGCACTTGATTCACTTAATCAGAAACAGTGATTGTATCAGCAGATCACAGGCAGCATACTGTCAGCAAATCAGTGATGCACAATTAATTGCTTTGATGAATCAAGGAGAGAAAAGGTTCAATGCCCTTAACAGATAAAATTTGAAACTAGTTGAAATTGGTTCAAAGTGCTAGTTACAAGAACATTAAAATTTATGTTGGTGCCAAAGATCTGTTAAACATCCATGGTCCAGAAAGTCCAGAATAGATTAGAATGGGTATATTCTAGTGCCTGAGACATTGTGCAGAATACAGCTGGCTTTATGCATAAAACTTTGTATAATGGATTCACATCTAGAAGCTCCAGCCATTGTGAAAAGCGCAACATTCAGTGAAAATCTGAATAGCACAGATAATTATGGATAATAATCTGAATTGGAGGTTGAAGGGAGAGGATTGGTCAGGAAGATCAGTGGTGGGAGCTGCTTTGAACAAGCTGCATAGTGTTGGCATTGGAGGGTAGGAGAGGGAGACAGTAACAGAAAAGCACCAGAGCATAAGAAAATAGGAGGGGTAGGCCACAGACCCCTCAAGCATGTCCCACCATTTAATATGATGATGGATGTTCTATGTTGGCCTCAACTCTTCTTCTGTGCTAGTTCCCCATAACCCTCAATCCTCAATCTTTCAAATATTTATCTGTCATCACCATAAACATGATCTATTGATATGGCCATGTGGCTTCTGTCTACCAGCTAAAAATCTCAAGATTTAACTTGTTTCTGTGTGTACCTTGCAAATCAACTATTACCTCTTTTTGTTGTAACTTTTATGAACACCCTGCTGTATATTAAAAATGAATAAGATAAATGGGTTTAAAAGACAATCATCTAGATTGGTTTCAGAAAAGAAGATGACTCAGACATATGGGAGACTGGTTCTATAAAGAAGGAATTTACAGTTTTGTTACATTTACTATTTGGGAGGAAATTTTCAGCACAAGCTACAGTTAATACCAACCATCAACCATTATCCATGATCCTATTGAACGCTCAAACAGGCTTAAGGGGCTAAATAATCTGCCTCTTCTCACATGTTTCAAAGAGGGTTTGGTCCATGTAGCTATATCTAGACCTGAAATATTCAGATTCCTATCTTGGCTCACACCACAATCTCAGCACCCACAAAAGTAAGCATATTTATAAAGGTGAAACTTAAAGAAAATCAATGACTTTATTCATTTCTGTATCTTTGCAATGAAAATACCAGCATCAGAAAAATCCAAAACATGTAATTTGTGACCAAAGTACTATCATGCAGCACCACAGAAATACTTCTGTTGTAAGAGAAAAGCATAATTGTTAAAGGAAAGCAAAAGAACATGGTGACATTATAATCACAGAGTGCTTCACCAAGCCAGTTAACTTACCCACAAGAAAGAAGTTTATAATATTTTATAGGATTAGACCAGGGTAAAAATACACATGATGCTACAATATGTTATGGCTTCATTCAATAACTACAGAATTATTAAGTTTGAATAGAATTAGAATAGAATAGAATTTTTTTTGGATCAAGGACTTAAAAGTTACAACTTGCTTGTGATCATCAGTATGACTCAGGCTCTTCAGTCTCCCTTTCAATAACTTCCCTTATTGTTTAGTGTTGAAATTTAATAGTGCAGAACATTTATACGTCACAGGGTAAGAGATGAAAAGGGTTTGCATGAAGCAGTAAGGGTGAGGCTTTTATCAAGAGTTATACCCTAGGTTTAAGAACACTAAAGCTATAAACAATAAGCAGATTCATATTTTCACACATCGACATCACATCCTTTCTGTTAAACATCAATAAAATATTATTTTATAGACAATTAATTAAGTGTCTTATATTGGAACTATTTCAATGGCAACCATTGCCAGGAAAATATTGATAATGTCTTAATCAGAAGTCCAGACAAAGCATTTCTCCCATAAAACATTCAGTAAAAGAATATCTGATTTTAGTTGTACAGTATTTTGATACACTAAATTCAACCAATTTTAGAAAAATACATATTTCAGCATGAAAATGAATATTTTTAAGAAGCCTGAGATTTCTCTTAAAACCAGGAATTCAACCACACTCAAGAATTGAAAATAGTTATATTCAGTAACTATCACACCTACACTCAATACTTGCCATGGTAAAGAGGGAGAACTGTCCACATGAAGAAGTCATTTGGTAATTGGATATTTACCTGTGAATCTGAAATAGCTGCAATTAGGTCAAACATATACTTTATCAAATTAATCCAAATCAACACATTCATTCTTATTAGCTGAGTCTAACCAACTGAAATTTGAAATGTAAATGCATTAATGAAGTCTTAAAACTTAAAGTTAGGTTTGATGGAAGAATATCACAAAATCAACCACTGGAAGAAACAACATGAATCAAATGATTTTGCCTAGAAATTGATCCCAAATCAGTAGACCTATATAGCCATATCTGTTCATTGGAATGAACTTTGGAGGCAGAGTACAATGCCTAGGTAACTCATTTAATACTTCTGACTTGGGTGATTTTCTAGACAAGTTTCTTGGTAGCAGCATGTGTGTAGAGGTTGCACAGCTGTTGAAAGCAAAAGTGATAAATCACAAAGTGCAGCATGTACCAAGCAGGTCAGAAACATCTGAGCAAAGCGAAGCAGAATTGATATTTCAGATAAATGGCTATCACCAGTGTTCCAGATTTCCAATGTTTTGCTTTTGACCAGCTGAAAATCTTGCTTTATGAATGAAGATATTTAATTTTGAAGTCACACCAAAGTCAGGATTATAGAATGTTGTAGAATTACAGTGGGCTAATTGGCAAATTTTGAGTTGACCTTTTGATGGAGATTCAACCCTCAAGGATATGAAATTTTTGCTTTAATCTCTGCCCAGAATATGGTCTGTTGCAACTTCAGCTTGTTATTTGCTTAAATAAGTGCCGAGGCATTAAACTGCCAGATCTTGAGGGGATGCTGCACTAATATGTCCATCTGATTTCTAGTCATCAAGGGAGGTAAAAGACAGATGGCACTAGCATTGTGAAGCATCCGTCTGATCACTGCTAATCTGGTAGAGATGAGTGGACTCATTCCAGTGGTACATCTGTGCCATCTGGAGAGCAGAGCACAAAATGCTGGCAGATTTTGGCATGAGGAAAGTGTTGTATGGAGTTACAATGTGGTGTGAATAATGCCAAGGGTACTTGAGTAAGAACCCTAATCAAGTTTTTTTTATATGTCAATTGCACATCTTTACCTTTCTGGTTTGTATTCAGGATGGCAACCATCAAAATCTAACTCAAAATCAATCACAATGCCTGACAAAAAACAAATTCTCAGCCATATCTATTATTGTAAATCTATTGAAATAATTTTCTGTTGGGGTTTTGAATGACAGTTGTTGGTGCTTGTGTATACCTGTAAACTACAATGTTCCATCAGCAAACTACACTGTCCCTGTGTATGGAGCATAAGAGACACCATCAGAACAATTTTCGTCTCAGGCTGAACTTGTAAAGTACTTATGTCTCTGTGTCATCAAGCCTCACTGGTGTAAATCACCTAATATTTAAAAAGGGAATAAAGTGATTGTAAATACCCCATACTCTTTAGATCTTCTAAAGTTCATGTTCATCTTTTCTAAGCTAAACCAGCCTCACAAATCATTTTTCAGGCAATTGATATTTTGATTGGAATGAAAGAGAAGTAAATAAACATGTGTTCATACAAACTACAGATATAACACTTTGTTCCACTTCTTTGAAACCTTGATAGCGTTGTGCCTCTCTAAAGACTCAAAGCCATAGGAAATAGGAGCAGGAGCTGACGCCAAGGAGCAAGCTCAGCCCGTCAAGCTTGCCCCTAGCTTCATCTGTGCCAGTTCCACATAGCCCTCAATTCCTCAGTTTTTCAAAAATGAATCGACTTCCTCTTTAAATACCTCCAATAATCAAGCCTTCTCAATTCAGTTGGGTAAAGAATTTCAGAGATTCACCATCTTCTGTGCGAAGAAGGTCCTACACACCTCAGTTTTAAGTGGCCATCCCCTAATCAGTAGGTATGTCCCCTCATTCAAGGTTCTCCCACCAGTGGAAACTTTTGACATCTACTCTCTCATGTCCCCTAAGGATCTTACTTGTTTCAATAAGATCACCCCCCATTCTTTTAAAGTCCAAAGAACATAAATTTAGTACAGACTCCATTGAATGATAATGGAAAGGAGAGGGATTATTGTCTTTTACAATTGTAACTCAAACATTTTGTTCTCCATTCCTTATCTCAGCTTGTTGCATCCTAATTTTGGGGAAGGGCGATAAAGCTCAGAAATATTTCCCCCACATGCCATATTCCACCTCTGCAGTATAGATCACTGTAGTTTTGGACAACAGAGGTTAAATCGTACTGTGAAAATGCTCCTCAAAAAGCTTCAGAAGAGCCCTCTTTTATGTAACAATTCTGTTTGCCACACTCTCACTGTTGAGTAATATAAGTGAAATTAATTATGTTAATCTGGTGTTGATTTGTCTCTTTATTTTTCAGTTGGAGCTTTGTGGAGGGAGGGTCAAGCTCACTCAGATATATCTCACTGAATCATAGCTGTTGCCTTGCTTGTCAGTCTATTACAGGTAGATATCAATGAGGAGTGGCAAATTAACTTAATGAATTAACAATTTATTTCGAAATTTATACTTAAGAACAGAACTTTTCTAAAATCATTGCTCACACACAAAAGAATTCACTGGTTACTTATTTCAATGCTCCCACTTCCAATGTAGTTTCATTGTTTCAGCTGCCAGTTTCGATCACATAAGCATGTTTTGAATAAACTCAAGGAATTAATCCTATGTCCCACTACATTCTTGAATGAGAACCGTTTGACTGCTATGATGATGTGTGCCCACCATGGATTCTCACTGTGAAGGCCAACAGCTCTGAAAACAAAGAGCAAGTCATGAAGTGATCAAAATCTTCAATCATGATTCATGTAAACCTCAGCACTGTGTACCCCTGGCTTAATTGGTTTCTTGCAGGCACTGTTTGCATTCTAAATCATTGCTCCTGGCAGGATGAGTGGGAGATGTTTTGGAAATGGTCTATTTATTTGTACTGTTTACTTTTTTTCTCACTGATTTTGCTCCTTCATTCCCTACAACATTCACAGTGAAATCTTGCTCAAGTAAATCCATTCTGACAGTCTGTAACTGGGTGGTGCAATACAATTAAATGATATGAAGTCTACCTGCAGCATGGAGACAATAATGTCAAGTTCCCATGACACTTTATGTCTAACACAGAAATTCCATTTAATGAACAGGCAGCAAATCATTGTTTTCTATTTAATTTGCAATTAATATTTTAAAACAACAGTAGGGATTTTAACAAGTGAATTGTGTGTGCTAGCTAAGGTAAAATAACCTGTGAACCTGTATATAATTTCCAGCAGCTAGACTGAAGATAATGCAATCTACATAGATCTGTCCACAAGACTTCCTTGATTAACCCATGATTAAAAGTGCGTGTCTTATTCTCACATTGATAGCTGCCAGTTCAACCATATGGTGGAAGCTGAAACTTGCAGGCAACCATTTTATTTTCACGAACAGTAGAACAATTGACTGGATGACATAATTGGTTATCCCAGCAGAAGCTAAGTTTGTGCTTGAAGGATTAACGTTGCAGAGAGGCTTGGAGAGAGCATTGGTATTGACTTTATTATAGGGATACAAACTCAAGGGTTAAGCAACATCGTGTACTGAGATCTTCATGGATGGGGATTTGAATCTCCAAAGATAGGTCAGTTTAGGTCCAGTATGATGTAAAAGCTTTTCAAATCTCAGACCCTAACCTAAATTTTTGGTTTCAACAGAGGTAAAGTTGGGATGAGCAACCAACCCAATCATAAGCATTCTCTCACTTCTAGGCCTTGAGTGACACTGCAGCTACTGAGGGTTGGTGTGAAGGTGAGGTAGGTGCCCATGGTTTTGGGGTCAGGGAAAAGCCAGCTCCCATTCTCTGACTTGCTTCCTTTCCCACCATTAGATCCCCCTCCCTGTGTTCCACTTCGCAATTGTGGTAACACCCATCCCACCATTTCTCCCACCAACACCACCATGGGCAGAGCTCCTATAATTACCCACCCCCACCCCCAACACTTTGTCTTTGACCATCAGTAACCATCTTCCTTGCCCTCCCATAATACCTGTATCTGGACTTACCCCGTGCCTCTCTGCATTCTTAACCCTACCTTCACAAACTTAACTTCTGCTAGAATGTGGCCTTTTCTGGACCATTCTCCTTCCCAGGGAGCTGAGGCTGTCAATCAGGCCGGCTTTTGGATTGAAAAAAAATGCATGCATTGTGGAGTGTAAAGACAAATTGTTTTTAAGAGATTCCCAGGCTATGCCTTGACAGATAAGAGTGGAACCAAGTGAATACAATCCTAACTAACTGGTCAATAGTTGACTAGCGTTAGAGGATGATAAATTAGTAAGCCATGTCAAAGGTCGCAGATGGGTCAAGATATTCAAGGAAAGGTAGATTAACTCTGTCACAATCGTATCATCAGTCAGTAATGACTTTGATCAGAACCATTTTGACATTGTGGCAGAGGCTGGGATTCAAATAAGGATTTTTAGTTATGAAGGAGACAGATTTGGGAAGCTAAATCACAGTTAAGGACCGATAGGAAGGTTAGAAGTGGAGTAGTAGTTTGCAAGGACGGCCAAGTGACGGGATGCTATTTTGTGGAGAGGGATGTTGAGGGGGTAATAGTGGAGGAGAGGGAACTGTTTAAAGTATCATGAAGGCTGTGAATGGAAGTTGATGGAAATGGGTCCCAGGAAGCAAGGTTGTTTCTCAGTTTGCGTTTGTAGAGGGAAGGAGGGAAAAAACCGAGAAGGGAGCAAGTTTGGGGCTGGGACTGGGGAGAATATCACAAATCTGTTGATGTTATTGTAAAAGAAAATGGGATCACAAGTTTTACAGTTAGAACCACACATGAAATTCTGAAACTAACAAATCATCAATCAAGCCATGGTGCACATATTGAGGGTGACTTCATATGTCCATGAGATGGGCAAATGGACAGATGACTTGTCCACTGGAAAGTCTTCTGGCTCCCAATATCTGTCATTTTAGCCTGACCTCCTCATTAGGCAGAAACGACATCTACCTAAGACTCAGACCCTTCTCTGGGTACGTATGCTGTGCAGAAGG
>JARFYF010000055.1:17474559-17486340 GCA_030265395.1 Rhina ancylostomus
TTGCATCTAGCGAGCCCCTCTGCTGCCCTGTCATTTGCTGATGTATTCAGATGTAGGCTTCTAGTGGAAGATTGTACGCTAGACCATGCTGGAAAACAAAGTGTGGTCCAGGGTGCAGATGACTGGTGAACCCAGCTTGGCAGAAGACATGTCCCATTAGTGGCACAGTGGCACAACCCGTAAAACTTGTAGCTCTAGGGACCCAGGTTCAATCCTGACCTATGGTGCTGTCTGTGTGGTGTTTGTACATTCTCCCCATGACCAGGTGGGTTTCCACTGAGTGCTCTGGGTTTCCCCCCACATTCCAAAGACATGCAGTGTGGGTTGATAGGTTAAATGGCCACTGTATTTTGCCTCCAGCATGTAGCTGAGTGGTAGAATCTGGGGGGGAGTTGATGGGAATGTGGGAAAAATAAAATGGGATTAAGGTAAATGATTGTGTGATGGTTGGTGAGGACATGGTGGACCAAAGGGCCTGTTTCTATACTGAACATCTCTGATTATTATTGTTAGAAGCAGATGTGTGCAAACACTTACAGTATCCAAGATCAAGCAGGGGATGTGACTGGAGTTCTGTGATTTACTTTGACAGATCCTTGTTAAGCTGAAATCTGATGGCCACACTTATAGGACATAAAAGCAAAAACAAAAATAGTGTTTTATTTCAAAGGAAAAAAAATGTTTCAAGACTTATTCTGCAAATTACTGATCAGATGATAATTTGATGCTACTGTCAGGGAGAAATTTAAATAGTTTTCAACTTATACACTTCCCTATTAATAAATGACATCTGTTTGAGAGGATTAATTCCAGAAAAAAAACCACTACTATAAGGTGCCACTGACACATCAGTTCTACTTTGAATTACCCTCTGTGTATATTAGATGGAGATTGTGTGATATGCCGCGTTGCATTTTACCTGACTTATTTCTCATGGGCTGTCATCCCTCATAATAGTGAGAATAGAAACTAAACTGGGAACAATATCATTTGGATGCAAAATCAAACAAAAAAGGACTGTTTAAGTGATCGGTATTTTTTAAAGGAGGTGTGAAGAGCAGCGATTGAAGATGTTTGTTTTAATATGATTATTTTCTCCGTTTGTAGACATATTAGCGGCTCCTGTCAATGTCACAGTGCGACATCTGCAGGCCAACTCGGCAGTGGTATCATGGGAGGTTCCTGATGGAGATGCTGTCATTGGCTATGCTATATCACAGCAGGTATTATTGTATTTTCTTTATTGGAACTTTTGAAAACAAATTCCTCCCATCTTACTTTGTGTTTATGCCTTAATATGCTCCTTACACTGTGAGAAGGAAACAGGAAATAAAAGTAGCTTGGAATAACTTCTTTCGGATGCAAATATAGCAGAAGTAGATTGTTTTCTTTACAATTTAATTGCTACTTAAGGAAAAGCTGCTAGTCTTTCAGGACAGAACTCAAGGCAGATGATGCTAAAGCACTAAATGAATTCACTAAATGAATTCAGATATTGCCTCAGTGTTTGCTCTGGGTATTGTAACTGGAAACAAAATTCTAAATGATTTGGTATTCTTAGGTTGTTAAATATTAATCAAGCTGGTAAATATTAAAAATTGACAATTTTACTCTGTCTCCATGTACATAGAGACAGTGAATATCAGCAGTAGTCTTAATATGGCATAAACATTGCAAAATTGGACTGTTTTAGTGAGTGGAGAGTAAATTAGACATTTATCACCAGAGTCCTAAAGTAGCTACATGGAAATGTGAAAGAGGTCAATTTTTAGGATGTGGGCATCTCTGGTAAGGCCATCATTTATTGCCATTGCTTAATGCTCCTTGACGAGGTGGTAGCGAGCAATCTTTTTGAACACTGCAGTCTTTCTAGTGAAGGTATGTTTACAGTGGCCACTAGGGAGAGGCCGTAGGATTTAGACAATGAAGGAGTGGTGATTTATTTCCAAGTCAGCATTGTGTGCAAGTTGGAGATGAACCTTCAGGTGGTGGCGTTTCCCTATGCCTGCTCCGCTTGTCCTCTTTGGTTGTAGAATCACTAGTTGAGAAGGTGTGTGGTTGGAGTAGCCTAGACACAATTTGTAGATGGTACATGCTGCAACCATGGTGCATCAATAGTGCAGGTAATGTGGAAAAATGTGAGATTGTCCACTTTGGTCAGAAGACCAAAAGGACCGAGTATTTTTTTTTAAAGTGGAAAATTGGGTAAAGTTGACGTTCAGTGAGACCTGGGTGTCCTTGTACTGGAAGCTAACCTACAGGTGCAGCTATCAGGAAGTCAAATGGTACGTCATCAGAAGACTTGAATATAGGAGTAAAGATATGTTATTACAAATTTATAGGGCCTTGGTAAGGCCAAATCTGGAGTATTGGGTACCATTATGATCTCCTTATGTGAGGAAGAATATGCTTGCGATAGAGGGTGCAACAAAGATTCCTAGGATGGCAGGTCTGCTATGAGGAGAGATTGAGCAGGCTAGATTGCTATTCTCTTGAGTGTAGAAGAGTGAAAGGTGATTTCAATAAGCCATACAAAATACTATGGGAGCTTGACAGGTAGTGATGGGGAGAATGTTTCTCCTGGGCAAGAAGTCTGGAACCAGAGGGTCACAGTCTCAAAGGCATTTAGGTCTGGCATGAAGAGAAATTTCTTCACTCAGTGGATGATGAAGCTTTGGAATTCTAAACCTACAGAGACTCAGTCATTGACACCATTCACAACAGAGATCTAAAGATCAATTGTATGGCATTACTTTCCTTGCCACTGCAGTATTATAAACCATAAGACAGATTGTTTATATAAATTATTCAGGTAGAAGCAATCTACTTAACCAAGAGTTTTAAATGACTGTCATTCTGTGAAAATCAAGATGGATATCACTCATTCCTCCAAAATACCTGAATATTAAAGTTTCTTTTAATTAGCTCACTGCCCTCTAAGGTGAGATGTCAGAAGACCCAGTGGTCTCTGTTAGACTAAAGAATAGTCACATGTTCAGCATTATCAGCCAGTGGAAAGGTGATGAGCAAGTCTGGATGATGTGGTTAATATTAATAAGACTGCTTAAATAGACTTTTTCAGAACTTCGGAACAGAACCTCACTTAAATGTAATAACAGAATGCCAACATTTGACATACTGTATACCTGCTGAGTTAATATTAGTTCAATTTTAAGGTTGCTTCTGATAGAGAAATGTAATGTATCATTGTAAAGTTCATGTAACATCAATAAAACAAAATAAGCCAGGTACAATACTTTCAACACATACTGTAGATAAATATGGCCTATGAAGCAGTGAATCAAGGTGCACTGTAAACAGTGCCAGGTGTAACTGTGTGATAAGTGCTTTAGTACAATTGAATTCCTGCAGTGGATTTGGTTTTCCTATTTTTATTCTCTCATGGGAGGTGGTGAGCTCCCTTCTTAAACCATGGTATCATTGGAAACGTCGACAGTTACTGCCCAAGTGCCCATCACTTAACTGCCCTTGTGAAGGAGACACAAGAGACTGCAGATGCTGGAAATTTGGATCAACACACAAAACACTGGAGGAACTCAGTGGGTCAGGCAGCATCTAATGGAGGGAAATAGACAGGGTCTCGACCTGAAATGTTGACTGTCCTTTTCTCTCCATCTGAAGCAGCCTGACCCACTGAGCTCTGCTTGAGAAGGAGGAGTGGCTTTGTCAACTTGAATCCTTACAGCTTCCAAGGTGAGGCTTGATACTGTTGTGTAGCCATTTTGGAGAGGCATTGAGAGTCAACCATATCACTGAGGGTATGGTGTCATAGGCAGGCAAAACTAGAAAGAAGGGCATATTTCCTCCCCAATGGACCTTGGTGAACCAGGTGGGCTTTTCAACATCGGTAATCATGAAACAAATACTAGCCTTTCATTCCAGGTCAGTTAATTAAATTCCCCTGATGCCACTGTGGGATTTGAACTCCTTTCTCTGGAGCTTTAGTCCAGGCTTTTAGATTAGCAATGTACTATGTTGCCTTTCCACCAATTTCACTTCAGGACTTGCCTAATATCCTACTCTGCAGTTCTCTCTGCATGAATTTTACAGTGCATGAACAGACAGTGAGATGTTGAAGCACTGTTATGGAAAGGGGAAGAGAAAATCGGGAATCATCCAGTAGCACTTGATGAATCTCAGATTGGATGATGAAGTGGCAATAACACAGATTAGTTGACACCCCACATTATCTGCCTCACCTATTCGAGAGAGGAAGCTGTGGAGTCAGGCCGAGCAATGAAATACAATAATAAGCTGCAGAAAATTGAGGAATTGAGATGTAAAGTGACTGCCTGCTGGGAGGGCAGTATACCCAGA
Source organism: Rhina ancylostomus (assembly GCA_030265395.1). Taxonomy (NCBI): domain Eukaryota; kingdom Metazoa; phylum Chordata; class Chondrichthyes; order Rhinopristiformes; family Rhinidae; genus Rhina; species Rhina ancylostomus. The sequence goes on from JARFYF010000055.1 coordinate 17,478,898, forward strand.
TAACAATTTAATAAGTGTAGGCAGCAGAGGGAGAAACTCAGCATGCTGCATTCCCTCAGAATCATTTTCAATCCCTGAAATAATTATGGCACTTTTTTGATAACAAAATCATCGCACAGAATGAAATAGCTCTTGGAAGTTCATATGATATATGCAGAGAAGTTGAAATTTGAATTATGCCCTAAGCCCTTGCTGGATACTCTGAGACAATTCTCAAATATAATTTCAATACTCCCTCAGAAGAAAGCCTTGGATTTTTTTTATTCTTATTACCTTCACACATACTTCTGTCAGGAGAAGTGTGTTCACCTTTGTGGAAATGATTTATGTACCTTTTAATTTATACAGTGGAAGCATGACATGCTAAAAGCCTCATGCCTTCAAATCTAGTCTATCAAAACCACTCCATTACATTATAAAACTGGTGTAAAGGACCTTTCCCATCTTTGCTCCATTTTTCTATTTGTCTACTCTGCCCTCTCTCTCTTATTCTTCCCCTCAAAAAATAATCTTTGTGGTTCTAGGCCATGATTTTCCTCTGCAGTTCAATGCTCTGAATCTGTCCCAATCCTGGTCCATCTCTTTAGGTCAGCATTTGTCTGGAGGCATTGTGTTGCCAAGGGGAAATAAAGATGGTGCAGCTGATGTACAAAAGGCAGGAGAGAGTCTGTGGTCAAGAGTGCCCAAAGACAACGTGCCCTTTAGCCTTGTAAACCTCAGGAGGATATAGAATTCCACAGGGTGGGAGAAATTTATCCTGGTCCTGAATGTGTGTAATGCAACCCTAATTCACACAGGTTAATGATTAACATTCCAATCATGAAAATCAGTGCAAGGTCACTCACAGGAAATAGCACCATGTAAGTGGATATGAGGACCATGGACAAGCAAATCAAAGCTTCTGGCAAGCATGAATACAATGAAGAACATTTGTTATCCAGAAATGTCAAGTTATGGAAAATCCTGTTTTCATTTACCTGTATTATTCAAAATCCTTCTGAATCTCTGATGGGACTTCCATTTTAACCATCCTTTTAACACTGGTGCTACCTTTAATATCCATATAGCATCCAGACCACTGGATCATTGATCCAATAGATTCATCCTCAAACAGAATCAGTCATGGCCAAAAGGAAATTTGGGCACTCCAAACAAACTGGTGATACGGGCTCAGTCCTCTAGAATCCCTGCATATCACACAGACATTTACAAATAACATCATTCTAAATGCAACCTCCACAGTTAGAGGCACAGCTCTGTAAATTTGCATTTTACTTTTGCATAGCACCACTAAACACAATAACCTGTCTGATGCCATTGTTAATGCAACAAGCTACAATATTTCTTCCTTTAATGAATTGCATTGGTGGGAAAACCAGCTAATTAAATATGAATGTAGTGATAATAATTAGAAGCCAGATTCACCACAGTTCCTCTGACTATTCTTTATTGTTTTATTTATCTAAAGCAATAAAAACATCTTGACTTCTCTGTGTGCAATGCCACAAAGTTTTCAGTAGGAATAGCCCCAGTCATTGGGGAATAAAGACCTGAATATTTAACAGGGCAGGGAAATAAGCAGTAAAGTAACCACCACTGAGCTGTAAGCCAGCAGTCACTCTTTGAGCTAAAATGAAGAACCGTTTCCTACAGAGGATGGTGAATCTCTGGAATTCTCCACCCAAGAGGGTTGTGGAGGCTGGATCACTGGGGATGTCTATGAGGGGATAGATAACTGTTTGAAAGGAAAGGCAATTGAGGGCTATGGAGCACTGGCACTGAAGAGAAGATGAGGCCTGGGGCAGATCAGCCTGGTGTCCTACTCCTGCTCCTATTTTTGTGTTAACATCTTCAATCAGAGTTTGCAAAATTTCCAATTTGGAATATTGTTGAGCACAACTACCATACAAAATATAATCTGGTGTAAGCTGCCGTGCAGAGTAGCTCCATGACCATGTATAATGTACTTAGAGGTGATTAATGTGACAACCTTACAAACCAGACTTTAGCAAATATACCATTTACCAAGAAAAGGTAACACTTCTTTCTCTTCTTTCAACCATTGCCACCAGTCTCCTTATAGCTCACAAATTAACTGTCGTACTTCACTAATCTGACTGTGATCAGAGAATTAATTGCAGAACATAAATAGCACTTACTGGTACTAAGGGGTTGTGTCCAAATTTCAAATTCTTTTTCAGTTCATTTGTTTTCCTTAAAATGTTCAAAGTTCAGTTTTGTTCTATTCCAGCATTAAAAAGATACTTCTTATCCCTAGAGAAAGGATGTGCGAATGCTGCGTCTTATCCAGGAAGTGAATACCACAACGCGTTCCTGCATACTGTGGGATCTAGAGGAGGACACTGAGTACACCGTCCACGTTCAGTCCATCAGTCTGACAGGTGTTAGCCCAGCCAGTGAGCCTATCTCCTTCAGGACCCCAAAGGAAGCTGAGAAATTGGCCTTAAAAGGTAACAGTAAATCTGTACGCTTTGATAGAACGGCTTATTCGTCAACCATCTGACTACTAGCTGCATTCTGCAAAATTAGAACAATTCAAAATAATTTGCAAGGACTTTTAATAAAGTTTAATTATGTATATATGAATAAGTTACTTTAACTATGTGGCTTGTTGACTGACATTAATTTGGCAGAAGTTTCACCAATAATCCTTACTGAAGCACCAACAGAAACACAGAGTTTTATTTTGGCAGTGAATGAAAAAAGACAAATTGAATGCAGTTCTGATGAAAGTCACTGGTTTGAAAGTCTGGATTTAGTCCAGACCTTGGTCCTAATTTTTGATTGATATGATGTGAATTTACCTGGAGATGTTAAATAAGAAACCTGCAGGTTTGACATTCAAGAGTTTGTTAAGTACAATCCTTACTGGTATTATATGGAAGAATTGGAATTGGTTTATCATTGTTACATGTACCAAGGTACAGTGAAAAACTTTTCTTGCATACCGTCCCCACAGATCAATTCATTACACAGTGCATCAAGGTAGTACAAAGTAAAAGAACAACAGAATGCAGAATACAAGTGTGACAGCTACAGAGAAAGTGCAGTGCAGGTAGACAATAAGGTGTAAGGTCATAATGAGTTAGATTGTGAGGTCAAGAGTAACATATTGCACAGGGAACTGGAGGCCTTCTGGAGAAGGCGGAGTGGAGAGTATCTTATGTCCATGGGGAGAAAGGGCTTTACTCCCACCCACCCATGCAACTCTCATAAAACATAAAACCTCGAACAGTACAGCATAGGAACAGGCCCTTCGGCCCACCATGTGTATGCTGACCATGATGCCATTCTACACTAACCCTATCTGCCTGCACTTGGTCTGTATCCCTCTGTTTCCTGCCTGTTCATGTGTCTGTCTAAATGGGATGCAGGAAGAGAATTTAGGATGAGATGCAATTTCGGAGGATGAAGGGATGGAGACTGGGAAATAGAGCACTGGAAAAGTTGAGAATGGAAGTGACAATGTCGTAAATGGGGATTTTCGGTACAGATAGGGTGAAAGAGGTATTGTACAGCAGTGAAAGGGAGGACGTAGGCTGAGCTTGGATTTGAATATGATAATGCAAACAAGCTGATTCAGTCTGAGTTTGTAATCTGGATCTTGTCAGATAGGTGAGAAGCAAACCAAACATGGGTAGTTCCATCAAACTGAACAGTGGAGAAGAATTGAAGGAGGATGATGATAAAGAGACAGAAAATTCAACATATTGAGGATGTGATGAAAGCAGTCACTGAATGTAAAAGTGCGGCTTTGATTACAATGTTGTGGTGTCAGGCGTAGGGAAATCAAACTGGTGAGATCTAAACAGGGATTATTTGAAAAGATGGAGTTATTTGGAGGAGGATCACTTTGGAAACGAAATGTCCATTGAAGACTGATAGGGAGCTTACATGGGCAAAGGAGCCATTGGTGGTTATTTTTAATTGATGGTTATCAATTAATTGATGTGGGAGACTCCTTGCCAACGTCAGCTCACAAGACAAAGTAGGCCATTTGGCCCATCAAGTCTGCTCCACCACTTCACCATGAGCTAAACTATTCTCCCATCTAGCCTCAGTTCCTGGCCTTTTTCCCCATATCCCTTGATACCCTGACTAATTAGATACCTATCAATCTCCAACTTAAACACCCCCAATGATCGGGCCTCCACAGCTGTAAGTGGCAACAAATTACATAAATCCATGACCCTCTGGCTAAAGAAATATCTCTGCATCTCTGTTCTAAATGGGTACCCTCTAATTCTAAGACTGTGCCCTCTTGTCCTGGATTCTCCCACCATGGGAAACAACTTAGCCACATCTACTCTGTCCCATCCTTTCAACATTCGAAATGTTTCTATGAGGTCCCCTTTCATTCTTCTGTACTCCAATGAGTACAGTTCAAGAGCCAACAAACGCTCCTCATATGTCAGCCCTTTCATGCTGGGAATCATCTCTGTAAATCTTCTCTGAACCCTCTCCTATTGTAGGTGTCAGAAATGGGAGCCGAGTGGTCAGAAAATTAGTAAGAATCATATTAAGGGAGCAGGAAGTTGGTCTGTTTAATGTGATAAAACATGATAAGTAGGCAAAAAGAAAAAATAATTGCCATGGCTGGAATCTAGTAAAGGAGTACCTAATTCATTGGATGAAAATAAGGTTTCAAATGTTTTTATTCTTTAAAATAACAATGTATATAATGAAACCAAAAGCTGCATGCATTTTAATTCTCTATATCATCATGAGTGCAAAAGAGATCGATAAATTGGATTGCTGAAGGTTTGTGAATAATCCATGAAAATTGACAGTTTTAAGCAAAACTGATTATAACCTTAACAGCACAGCAACTTTTTAGCAAGTAGTGCTTTTCTTATATTAAATGTTGGACTTCATTAGTCATTGGCTTAGGCACCCTACTGATATTCTTTCTCCAACATCCTGTCATACAGAGACATTGTGTTGTGGAGTACGTTTTGCTTCTGTGACTGTGTTTAGTTGACACTAGGCTACACTGTTCCTGTAGATCCTACTGTGATAATGTACAAGAAATGTACAAAAGCAATAATGGTAAGCTGAAAGCAACTAGTTTATTACTAGGAAAATTGTTGTACTAATGGTAATGAAACATTTAAGTTGTGATCTCCAATTTTTGCTGCAATATTTTTAATATTGTATTATGCATATTTTCATTCCCTGGCCATCTAAGTTCCTTATGGTGCATGTTTCATATCCAACTAGGCTGCATAGTACAATTATACCTAAAACATATACATGTCCTTGGAAATCTTATAAGGAAATAACCATTACCCAAGAGGTAAGTGCTGTAATAATACAAGTCCTTTGACAAGCAGACCAAACTAGAAAACTGTTAAGTTGAATTACTTCTACTCCTGTTATAAATCTATTTTATAAACCTTGTGAGCATCCTCTATTATTTCTGAATAATAAATCAAAGTGCTGGCATCAGACAACAAAAAAATATACTGCAAATGGTGGACTTGAACTGAAATTAGATAATAATCAATTGGATGGTCACAATACATGGATGAAATGAAACACACTCAATAACTTACCACCAGTGTCTTTTAAGCGTAGAATTAATTTCAATTTATTCATCTTGCATAATTGTGTTATTTCTTTGAGTAAATCTAAATGATCACCAATTAGAATATTTAATGTGCAATAATGGGAGTGTTATCTCTACCTGGCTGCCTGCACTATTGTTGATGTACTATCTCTGGTCATACTCTCTGAACTACTTCAGATTTCACTGAAGGGCAATCTCCTGATGCACTGAGATTCTTGTTTATTTATCAAATTGTAAAACTATTGCAGCAGAGGGAATCTTTTCTCTTGAATATGAGTAATCTGCATTAAACTCACAGGTCTTGAAATTATGCTGTGGCACATTATTGTACAAATATTTGAGCCTCCTTATGACATTCAGCTTTCTACATTATCAGGGCCAATCATTTTAAACAGCCTAATGTAATAAATGAAAGAATTTCAGACCCTGCACTTTTTGCTGCTACATTAGTATCCCACATTTTATGTCAATGTAACATAAATAGAAGAATGTATAAACTTCCATCTTTTTCTCCTCAATCATCCTTTATGTACATCAGCACTGCAGCCAACATAAGAGGCACCAATTTGTATATTACCCCGTAATCTTGTATTCTTGATGCTTGTGAACTAATTGAGAGTCACAGTAATTCAGTACTACCTGAAGTAAATCCAAATCTTGTTTGCCAGCATAGGATAAATAGGCCATAATTGGGTTACTGATTCAGGGTTAATATTATTGTGTAGTTATTCCTGCACTAAGCTATCAAAGTCGGCTTCATCCATTGCATAATTACCTAATTCAGTTCTGACATTGGGGTGAAAGCAGGCGAAAGGAGGCAATGTGTGTGGGCACTATAATTAATGTTCCCAGGCAATAGAGAGAGAATAACTTGTCACAGTGTCTATTCCTAATCATAGTCAAATGAATTCCATTGAAAATCATCACATATAAACACCTAGTAAGATTGGGATCGATGGTGACAGTTGAATGTACACCAATGATCACTATCCAGCTTCACACAAGAATAATTTCATTTGGTTTGTTTTCTTTTCCATAGGATGTGAGCATTGCTGGCATAATCAGTAGTTATTGGCCATTCTGAGTTTTATCAATAACACTCCTATATTATGGTGTTGTGCTTCATTAAAGATTATGCATAAGTGCAAGTTGTTGTTGTTGTACCAAAGATGTCAGGGCTAAAGACCGTAACACTTGTATAACAGTCATTAATTAATGTGTAACATTGAAAAACAGTCATTGTGGCTCAGGTACAGATCAAATAATATGGTGTCATCTCACCTACAACATGTATTGGTGCCATTTACATCCATGATCCTGCTTCTGGAATGGGGCTTTCACTGCTGCCTATTGACTATAAGAACTGACACACTTGTGCCTGGCACTGATGCCATTCCTTCGCATTTTTCATTGCCATTTCCTTCAAGGTTACAGTCCTACGAGTCAGATCAAATGTGAGACTCTTGGTGTCTTTCAACTTTAACAGGATCCATTCATCATTTAAGCCACAAATCTATCCTTCAGTACATGGTTTAAATATTGCCAAAGTTTCCATCACTAGAAGGCTTTTTCAGCACAACTGCATAGACACTAACTATTTCTTCAATTCTTTGATTCCTCATGCCAAAGTTATAGCTCTCTGCTATCTCCAGTGACTGTGAATTAAAATATTCCTCCAACCTCTTTGAAGAGAATAGCTCTAGTTCTCTAATAGCACTACCAGATTATTAAACTTGTGATAAGTCTCAGAGCCAGTCTCCAAAAGTCTGTTGATAATCTTCATTTTATGCTTTTTTATTCCAGTATTCCATGCCATCATGTTCTTAACACTATCCTGTCTTTTGAGTATTGTT
>JARFYF010000055.1:17486441-17496932 GCA_030265395.1 Rhina ancylostomus
AGGAAACCCATGCAGACACGGGGAGAATGTACAAACTCCTTACAGACAGTGGCTGGAATTGAACCTGGGTTGCTGGCACCGTAATAACGTTACACTAACCACTACACTACCATGCCTGCCTGTAATTGCCACTGCCAACATAAATTTATCTACTCACTTTGCACCCAGGAAGACCTGGTAAACATAATCCTGAGGTCCTGTGGTGACAGCCATCAATCAGTATATGCAGCAAAGAACTTTTTTAAACCACCACGTTTTTTTGTCAGAGTATATATGTGTTGGTTGTGGTGATTGTCCTTGATACCAATTATGTGCTTGCAGGTGGTCTGTGTACCAGTCTTATAGTGCTTGTAAATTCTAATTATAATGATCTCCAGAAGGCACCAGGAGCCTTGGAAGAAGGACATGCACTTTATAGTAGACTGACAAAAACTAACGTGCAGATACATCACATATATGAAATCATTATGTTACAGACTTCCATGTCAAGTCATTTGTCACGTGCACAAATACAGTGAGGTACAGGTACAATGAAAAACTTAGTGACACAAAGGACTGCGGATGCTGGAATCTGGAGCAACAAACAATCTGTTGGAGGAACACAACGGGTCAAGCAGCATCTGTGGAAGGAAAGGACTCTGCAGGGTTTCAACCTGAAATGTCAACAATTCCTTTCCTCCCACAAATGCTGCTCAACCCACTGAGTTCCTCCAGCGGATTCTTTGCTGCTTGACAATGAAAAACTTGCTTACAGCAGCATTACAGGCACTTAGGTACAGACAACACATGGAATATAAATTATGTATATATTATTCAAGACAATGGAGAGGAAGAAAAATGACTGTGCAGAAACAAGGCATTAGTGCAAGAAAAAGACACAGTCAGAAACAAGTCCATGATAATGCAAGGGGTGGTCTGTACTGTCCCATGCTGAGCTAGGATTAGGGTTGTGCAGGTCAGTTCAAGAACGTGATGGTGTCTTATTTACATACAAATATACCATAGTTAAAGGAAGGCTTGACTCTAGCAACTGGAAATGCATAGTCATTAGCTATTTCAATATCCTAACCATTCTCCCTGGCTCTGCAGCAGAGTCAAGGGCAAGGAAGTACTCTTGGCCTTACACTAGGTTCTGGAGAAAATGGGCAACACAGCCTGAGCAAGAGCCCAAAAATGAATCCACAAAACCTGCTTTTAAATTATAACTTGACCCTCATCCAAAATCACAGTGAGTAGGTGGCCCGAATTGTTGAGCCCTCAGAAGCAGCTGGCAATGATGCTGGGCTGGACTGCAGGCTATAGGTGGAGAAGGGCAGCAGTGAGTAAGTGCTGATGGCAGTCACCAGTATTACATCTGTTCCTCCCAGCACTGTACTGAAGTAAAGAAACTAAGCTCTAATGGCAGGAATGATTGGATTTAACGTTCTCTTTCAAATTATCTCTCTCCTGATTGCCTCTTACCAACATGTTTATTTCCTTGTCTTATTAATTTTGCAGATTCTTTTGGAATGGAACAATTCCCAGAGCAGTATTAAATGGACAATAACCTTCTGGCATGTGTTTCATCCCTGTTTGCACGCATCTACATTTACAATAAAATATCAAACAGTAAAAGATATTGCTTCATTTCCCATTTCATTAAACCTTCTTGAAATTCTCAGCATTTTTCTACTCTCTCTCTCCTGCTCCCTCTCTTTATAAAATCAAAATTTCAAAGTTCAGCCAACGTAGTCCCACTAATGTTTCCTCAGGCCTCACTGTGGGTGGGGTGCAGCCAACCCTGGAAACAGATATTGCCAAAGATGGGGAAGCAGATGGTGAGGGATGAAGAGACATAAAGGAGGCAGGGGGAGGAAGAAATTAGGAAATAAATCTAACATGGTTTTGGCTAGAGGGGAAATATACTGGATTTACTAAATTCACCAGAATCACCAACCTACATATAAAGTGTACATTTTATTAATGTTATAACAACTACAGTATTTAAAATTTCTCCCTGTAGCTGTAACATACATCTACAGTTTATAATTGTATATAACAGTCTTCAACATATCTTTAGGTCTCTATATACATCTAATATTCAGATTTTGAACAAATAATCTTTATGTAATTATTATACAATATATTTTAATATTTTCAGGGAGATTTTATCCTCCATGGTGTAAATAGAAACTTTAGTCATTCCATGGTAAGTGGTCAGATATTTCTCAGTAGTTCTGTAGTTTTATTAATTGACCCATAAATGATATCTCGTGTATCTGTCGCTCAGTCATTTAACCTCTATCTTACAGAGGAGGTGACAACAAAGATGCTGCAGCGGCGATATACACAGTTAAGAACAGGCGAGATGATCATCATTGTGGTTGTGCTAGTCATGTGGGCAGGTGGGTGATTGTTCCACACTTGTTATCCTCTCAGCAGTCAAGGATATACAGCATTGTTTTTGCATTGCCTGCTGTTCAGTCTGGCACTGTGAGAGGGTCTGAATTTTACCTTTCAAATACAGAAACCTTTTGTGTGCACTTAAAGAATGTGGCAAACAGTATTATAGCCACTTTGTATTTTTATTATCCTGTTCAGAAATATTATTAAATGTGTGTGTTGAATCTGGGTCATGTGCTTACTAACCTGTTACCAGATCAGACTGAACCCTGCAGACCTAACAAGTTGCTAATTCTTTATATGTAGCCAATTACACCACTTAGATCTCACTTATAATCCTACCTGGTACCTATCTATCATTAGTGTATGCAATTCCACACCCCCACCATCTCTAACTCATTCCTACTGCCTCCCTTGTGCCAAAACTGATTAATTAATTCATCACCTCTAAGTTTCACTTCTGATATGTCCTCATTACCAATCTCCCATGTTGCAATTAACTTCCTCTTGTTTTCTCCAGCAACCCTGTCTTTAACCTACAGGGACCTCAAGCATCCCAAATTAAAATTCTTACTTTATATATATGAATCATTCCACCATCTCACCAAGTCTCATCCACCCCCACTGATGTTCTGCACCCAGCCTCCTATAAGGCATCCCCTCCAACATCCAAACAATAAGAGAACCTTAAGATGTTCAGCTCTTTACTTTCTGTCTCTTTCACTAAACTCCTCCATATTGCTACTAATATCTCCACCTTTAGAAGCTTTCACAGTAACTATGCCTATGTCTTCCTTTACCTCCAGTAATTCTGCAACTGCCCAGTCTACTTCTTTAATTACACTGGGGCATTTATGACATTTCAGTTGCCCTGTAACTGGACCAGTCAATTCTGATAAAGATTGGACAGTCTGAATACTGGTTGACTCTCTCTAGTCCAGCACTCTTAGGACCTGACTGGTGCCTTACCACAGAAAATCTGGACCACAATCATCTTCCTATAAGCAGGAGAACAGTTGTTTCTCTTACTGGGTCACATAAGGGTTATGAGAACTGTCCATAACCTAAAGTTTCCATGTCAGATATGCTATTGGCTGAGATTGTTGTGAGCTAAGATTGCAAAAATTGCACTGTAAAGTTAATTAGATACAGATTAGTACAGACCTTAGTTAATATTTGATCTTAGTTAGAATCAGTTAATTAATACAGATTTGTACTACATATTCAAAAATGCTAGACCACACAATGCCAGATTAGAGACTTTCAACCAATTAATCTGTTCCTTTTCAGGAGCTAATGGCTCAAGCGTAGATTTCAACTTCTTGTTGTTTGTGAGTCATGTTAATGTAGTAGACGCCCAGTGGTAAGTTGCTCTGCACAAGCACCATCTCAGTGTTGATCCATTACTGCGGAGCTTTGTTCAAAAAGTACGATAATGTATTCCAGTGCAAATTTTTTTGATAAACACAACACCCACGGACAGGAGTTCACATCACAGCTGCTATGTTAACAGAATTATGAACAACAAGGCCCGCATGATTTAGCTGCTAATGCCTCTGGCTTGTTTGAGGCAGTTCCATCTGTTGAATAGATCTACATGTACAAGTCACTGCCCCATTTCTGAAAGACCTGACTAGGGGAATTTTACAGGTGACCAATTGTGTCATGTTATAGAGTCATAGAGAGAGTCATAGAGTCATACAACACAGAAATGGGCCCTCATCCATTCTAACCATTTTGACTATCTATACTAATCCCATTTGCCTGCATTAGACCCATATCCCTCTACTTCTTTCTATCCAGGTGCCCGTTAAATCCTGTAATTGTATCTGTATCACTTCCTCTGGCAGTTCATTCCATATAACCACCACCCTCCATGTGAAAAACTTGCCCCTCTGATGCTTGAGTCTCATTTCCCTTGGGCTAAAGAAACAATCTCAGCTGGACAGCTCTTTTTCAGATGGAGCAATAGGCCAAATAGCTTCCTACAAAGCAACAAAATCCATTAATCTATAAGCTCTCTACCCTCTGGGTATTTAAGAACTACCAGAAATATTAATTGATGTGTTAAGCAGATGCTAAAGAATTTTGCTGATGAAGCACAGTGGATGTGAGATGAAATGTGGCTCTGTTAGGTTTTTTTTCCTTCTCCACGTGCTCTCCCTGCATGGTTTAGTTAGCTCTAGATCCTCAGTACTGATTGACAATTGATTCTTCTTTTCTATTTGCCAGGTGTGATAGCTTTGTTTTGCAGGCAATATGATATCATAAAAGACAATGAACCTAACAATAATAAGGACAAAGCCAAGAGCTCCTCTGAATACAGCACTCCAGAGCACCCAACAGGAGGGCTGTTACGCAGCAAGGTAGGAGAAAATGGCTGCCATTCTAAAAGTTTATCCTGAAACAAATAAAACCATGCCAGCATATAGTAAATGTGTACGGAAGAAGCAAAATGATGAAATTGTAACAATTTGCACATCAGTCACTCAGTGGCTGTATATTCAAGCAGCTTTTGATCCTGAACTGAAAGTAAATTTGATTTAACTGCATCACATACTTCAATAAAAAAAACTTGTTGTTACAGTACCAGTTTCAATCAATCTATTTCTGTAAACCTATGTGCTTGTCTTTGACAACCCCTCTTTACAGTGACCCAGTGTCCAGGTCTCTATTGGACCAGTTGTTTCACCTTGTGAAGCTGGGGAGCACACCTGCTCTTGGCTCTACAGGATGATTTTTTAAAAGAAATCTAATGTTTCATTGGCAAGTGTGGTGGCTGCTGAACAAGCAGACATGATATTCACCCTCTAATGTTGGATATGAGTGTGTAAAACCATATCATTAATCTCTTTGGCATCAAGCCTACATGTAAGTTTAATAAAAATGCCTTGAGGATGACAACAAGCAGTAGGGCAGTGTGTATTTTTATACCAGAGTTATAAAACTCTCAATAGGATTCAATGAATACTGGTAAAGGAATGAACGTCAATACAGCTCTTTATTATCTGGACTTAATCAGTGGATGTCAAAAACATACAGTTTCAAATCACTTCTAAATTAACAAATACTCTTAGATTGTTAGCAGTGCACTGCTTCATCATCTCCGTCACTAGTGAATTAAACAGCTATTAAGGTAGGGTCTCTTAAGGTTAGACTGAGTTCAATAAAAATAGACTACATTCTCTTTCCATTCTCATTCACTCCATCTTCTCAGCTAAGTCTTTCTATGCTAGATTCTCTCTAATTCCTTTCATATCCTCCACTCATTGCTACTGCAGGGCTTGTTGAATTAATTTCCACCATGAAACCTGCTGCCTGCTCTCCTGATCCACTTTTAACCAGGCTCCAACCTGTATTTCTTTCACAGTACCATCCTTGCATCCTTCTCCATAGATATTATTCTCACTCCACTTCTGACTATTGACATCACTTCCCTCCTTAAATATCTGCAGTGTATAAAGTGATATAATTTTTAAACCAGTCATACAGCTGTGAAACAAATCATTGTAACTAAAAGTTAGGAATGATATTTGGCATTTTAATGTGCAGATAAAAATCTAAAAAAAGTGACAAGTAATTCTGTACTAATTAATAGTCCTAATTCTTAGATCCACTAAAAACACTCTGTAGGTCATCCATCTGATTTCAAAAAAAAATAATCACAGTCTCCTGTGTGTACATCAAATGACTTCTTGGAATTTACTTCACGGGGAAAAGTACTGAAAATCAGATAAGATTCTCAGGTGAAGAGTAAAGTATGTGCCATATTTGCTGTCATTTTACTTCAACCCACAGAAATTCTAACCTCCATTTGAGGTGGGTTGTTTGTCGATCAACTGTGGTCACCCGTTAAGCATTGGTAAATTCCTCACACTAATTAAGAGTGACAGAATAACAGAATGCAGAGAAGGCCATTCAATCAGTCCTGACACATGACTCTTTCATCAGAGTCACATATATTTTTCTTTTTAGTATTTATCACATCTCCTTGGAAGGTAACCATTGAATCTGTTTTCAGGGAGAGTACTACAGATCAGGCCAACTCTTTATGTTGCCAGCTATTAAATTGGATCTGCTGGTTACCAGTCCTTACACAGCTGAAAACAGCTTTGCCTCATTTACTCTTAACATAACTGTTTACAATTTGGAACAACTCTCATCTTTCTCAGTTTCTTGGTCCTAACTGCATGATTGAAGTTTGTCATCCCTTGGTTTGTTTGACAGTTATGTTATTAGTTTACAAGATATATGCTACAGATTTGTTTCAGTGATAATGTGGTAAGAATGCAGTGTACGTTCCACTAAGATTTAGATCTAGCTTCCTAAAGTCTCTTGTACAGAAATGAATACAATCCTTCAGCTGAGAGCTACCTCACAGTTTATAAAGTTTTAGCATAATTTCCTTACTTTTACGATCAATGTCTGTATTAAAAAGCCTTCTGCTACCCTCAAATATACAAAATAAAGTACTGTAGGTACTGAAAACATAAAACATAAGAATGCACAGCATAGGAACAGGCCCTTTGGCCCACCATGTCTGTGCTGAGCATGATGCCAAATTAAGCTCATCCCGTATGCCTGCACATGGACCATATCCCTTTCCCTGCATATTCATGTGCCCATCTAAAAGCCTCTTGAACACCACTATTGTATCTGCTTCCACTACCACCCCTGGTAGCGCATTCCAGGCATATACCACTCTCTGTGTAATCAAAATCTTGCCCCACACTTCCTCTTTAAACTTTCGCCCTCTCACCTTAAATGCATGCCTTCTAGTATTTGACATTTCTACCTCAGGAAAGAGTCTGGTTATCTACTCTGCCTATGCCTCGCATAATTTTATAAAATTCTATCAGGTCTCCAGTCAACCTCTGACCCACCAAGAAAACAATCCAAGTTTGTCCACCCTCTCCTTATAGATAATACCCTCCAATCCAGGCAGCTTCCTGTTAAGTATCTTCTGAATCCTCTCCAAAGCCTTCACATTCTTCCTGTAATGGGGTAACCAAACTGCACACAATACTCCAAGTGCAGCCTGATCAAAGTTTTATACAAATACAACATCACTTCCTGACTCTTATACTCTATGTCCCTAGCAATGAAGGCAAGCATGCCATATGCCTTCTTTACCACTCTACCTATTTGCATTGCCACTTTTAGGGAGGCATGGACATGGACCCCAAGATCCCTCTGTACATCAAAACCTGAATTAACATGTCTGGCTATTCTCAACAGATTCCAACAGCAATTATGGAGACACAAACTGCTGGAGGAAGTCAGTGGGTCAAGCAGCATCTGTGGAGGCAAAGGGATGGTCTATATTTCAGGTTGAGACCTTGCATCAGGACTGTGTGTCTTTCACATTAACTGAGGTGTGCCATTTTTCGAGTGTTGAGGGAAGATAGCCAGTGTAAAGAGGTGGGAGGGAGGGATGAGGCAGGGGCTGGTAAGTGATTGGTGGAGCCAGGTGAAGTGAGAGCTGATGGGTAGATGGAGCCTGTGGGGAAGGGGAGGGTGGGAGGAGTGGTGAGACAGAGGTGGGTGGGTGATAGGTGGAAACAGATAAGGACAAAAGGGTAAGAGAGCCTAGGTGATCCAGTAGGAGTCGGAGAGGAAGACTGGGAAATTCAATGTTCATGACAAACTGAGTTAAAGTTGCTGAACCTTTATCAGACCTGGAAATAGAGGGGAAAAAAAACGGTTTATAAATGTAGAAGGGGTAGGAGTGGGAGAAGAAGGAAAAACGGAAGGTCTATCTTGGGGTGAAAGAAGAGACTGAAAGATAAGAGGAGTGATAATGTGAGATAGAAAGGTCTAGATTATATGAAAGTACCAAAAAAATGTTGAAGGAATTACATATGCATGGAGTAAAAATGCCAAAAAATGCAATTTTTGTTGAGATATTATACTAACCATTAGTTCTGGAAGTCTGTAAAGAGCATTGTTGGAAGGTGAGCTGTTGTTTCTGATCTGCAATGAAGCAGTGCAGAAGATTCAGGGCAAAATTCAGAATGAGAGGGAGGTGGAGACTGTACATGAGAGGCAACCAGAAATTAGAGGTTTCTCCACCAGAGGCAATGGGACAACAGTGGTGCAGTTACTGGGTGTATCTCTCCCTTCTTTTTCAATCAGTAGTAATTACAATCTGGAAATCACTTGGGACCTTCCCTGTTTTCAAGCAGGTTTGCCAGATTGTGTGCAGACTATGCAAAATTTCAACCATTATTTCTTTTAGTTCTAGGATCCTTGCTGCCTGGTCTCTTTAATTTTCTAGTCTGACGATTGTCAGTCTTTTATATACCTCCTGTTTAGTTATTTTTATCTAAGCCAAGATTATCACTGTCTCTTCCATTAATCTACACTGGTAACATTCTCTTTCCCAGCAAAGGCAAATCACCTCATGTTTAGTTTTAATGTGCAGCAGGTGAGGATAACTGGCAACTGATAATCTTGTGATTTTAATTAAAGCAATCAATAACAAACTTCCACCTCTAAATATTATCATTCAGACAGCTGTACCTTAGGATGCCCTTACTTTCACCCTCAGAGCTTGCTGTCTACTCTGTACCTGAACCATCTCCTCTGTGAAGTACTCCCATTGTCCAATTACTGTCCTTTTTTCTAGTTGCTGGTTCATGTCTGTCTGGGTGAGATTGCTTTTCAACTCACAGAAATTAGTCCCCACACGATTACTACCTTGAGTTAAGTAACAAAATTTTCCGATATTACGTAGCCCAAGTACGTAAAGTAGTCATTATAACCAGATTTTGGAAATCTGGAGTACAATATCTGGTGGATTCTATATTTGGTACATTTGACTACAGACACATTTCCTAACCAAACCACATTTCCAAATGGCAGTATCTTTTACAATGCAGCAATCCCTTAGCAACACACAGGAGCCTCAACCTATTTTATTGTACTCGAGAGTAGGACTTGAACCAATAACTTTCTGAATCAGAGGTGAGAGTGCTGCTGTTTGAGACACAACCAATATTGTTGCCTTAGTATGGATTCTTTCACCTGGGAGATTTGTGGTCTTCACATTTTTCCCAATTAATTGAAGTGGACATATAACAATCGCAGCATCATAGAATGAAATGACACAGGAAGAGACATTACCCCATCATGCCTGTTCTGGTAAAGCCATCCAATCAAGGCCACTCCTTTGTTCTTGCCAAATTATTCTGCATTATTTTTCCATTTCAAGTAGTGAGCAAGTTCCCCTTTGAGAGATACCAATGAATCATCTTCCATTACATTTTCAGGCAGTGCACTGCAGATCATGAAAACTTGGGATTTTAACTACTTTTTTCCTCATTGCTATGGACTTTTTTACCAAACTTTCTATTTTCACTGTATCCTGGTTCCTGTTACTCATCAGCTGCTGACACATTAGTGATGGAAACAGAATGCTTAAACTCACTGCCTTGATTTTCTGCCATCTGGCTGGTCAATCCCTAGCAATATCACCACAGACAGAGGAGCTGCTTTTCCACAAGGAGTAATTAAAGGAAAGTTTGAGAGTGCCTTAGAATGGGTTAATTCTCTTTGCACCTCCTTCCCCAGAGCAGCAGGTGGGAAGGCCTTCACGTGAACTTCTTCTGTACTGTCTGCTTTTATTGCTTCAGTTAGGATGTATTCAATAGGATTTATTGGTTTGTAGAAAGTCTTCAGGAAAATATTAACTCCAGATTGACTTAAAAACTAAAGATTGAACTGTATAAGATGACAATAAGAAAGATTCATGTGCCGAATTTTCTAAAGTCAAATAGCAGCACATCTGACCTTCACTCTGCAGGAGAGATTAATGGATAGATTCTTACATTATCTTCAGCTTGTAAATCACCAGATACTGTGGAATAAGGAGGAAGTAGGATGCAAAGAGGAGGATTAGAGAATAGGATGTGTTACGTACCAGCAACAACAGAAACACACCAAGACATGTATAAGGGTTAAAGACTATTAATAACTACTTATGATAATAAGTAAAATAAAAGTAAAAATGTTAGAATGTTAAAAGTAAAACTGTTAAACCCCGAACATTAACCCCAAAAACTAACTAAACTTGTCATGTGTGTGTGGCAAATTCCCAAACTCCACGTC
>JARFYF010000055.1:17524097-17547629 GCA_030265395.1 Rhina ancylostomus
CGGGTTAGGAAGTTGTGGGCGTGCTATGTTGGTGCCAGAAGCGTGGCGACACTTGTGGGCTGCCCCCAGAACACTACACAAAAAGATGCATTTCACTGTGTGCTTCGATGTACGTGACTAATAAAGAAGAAGGAATTAGATAAGATATCTTTATTAGCCCCATTACAGGATGGATGTAGAGGCTTTAGAGACCGTGTAGAAGAGGTTCACCAGGACACTGCCTGGATTAGAAGGTATGAGCTAGAAGGACAAATTTAGGTTGTTTTCTCTGGAGTATTGGATGATGAGGGGAGACCTGACAGAAGTTTGAGAGGCATAGATAGACATTCAGAATCTTTTTCCCAGGCTAGAAATGTCAAGTACTTTTCCCAGGGTAGAAATGTCAAGTACTAGAGTACATGCTTTTAAAATGAGAGAGGGAAAGTTCAAAGATGATGTGTAGGGCAAGTTTTTGTTTTACACAGTGGTAGGTGCCTGGAACAGGCTGCTCGGGACTGGTGGAAGCGGATATGACAGTGTTGTTTAGAGGCGGTTGGATACAATGTGTGGGGAATGGAGGGATATGGGTCGTGCACAGGCAGAAGCGAATTAGTTAAAGTTGATATCGTGATCTGTGCAGACATCGTGGGCTGAAGGGCCTGTTCCTGTGCTGGTCTCTTCTGTGTTCTAAGGCTTCACATGATTTGGGTGTCTTGTGATGGCTTTATATTTCTGAATGACCAGTGAAAATGGGCACCTCTTGAGGAGAGTGGCAACATCTATGCACAATTACTAACGCAACCACTGGAGATGCAATGCCTGTCCTTTCATCTCTCCCTTTCCCACCATCGGTGACCCAAACAGTCCTTGCCTGTGAAGCAGCAATTCACTCAGTTCTAAGGGTTGCCTTGGTGCTCCCTGTTGTCTGACATTTTAACTCTTCATCCTTCTCTGACCTGTCTGTGGCCTTGTGTATTGTTATAATGAGGCTCCACAAAGCTTGAGGGACACCATCTCATCTTGGCATTGGTTTATTATTTCACCGTACCGAGGTACAGTGAAAATCTTGTCTTGCATACCGATCGTACAGGTCAATTCATTACACAGTGCAATTACATTCAGTACAGAGTGCATTGAGGTAGTACAGGTAAAAACAATAACAGTACAGAGTAAAGTGTCACAGCTACAGAAGGTGCAATGCAGGTAGACAATAAGGTGCAAGGTCACAACAAGGTAGATTGTGAGGCCGGAGTTCATCTTCTGTCTGAGCACACTGTAGCCTTCTAGACTGTATATCAAATTATATAACTTCAGTTAACTGACTGATATCTTTCCATCTGTATCAGAATTGGCCATTTCTGCATCGATCAATGATTTTTGGCTCAGCTTTTCTCTCTCCATTAGCACAGACTGATCTGGGCATACTCTACAACCATGCATTTTCCAACTTTTTACAATGCTTCATCACTCTGTACCTGCCCACATTTAAGGGCTTTTGTTCCTTTTCTCTCTTCAGCTGCCGCCATTAACCCATCAAATGTGAACTACCTCAGTCCTGTTGGATAGGAAGTTGCAAGTTTAAAGCTAGTGAAGTAAGGAATAGTGATGTGTTTTCACGTGGGATGTTTGTGTCAGAAGGGAATCTGCAGGTTGTGATGTTCCTAGGTGTCTGCTGCCCTGGTGATAGAGGTTAGAAATCTCGGAGGTGCTGTGGGATTAGCCTGGTTGAGTACATTTAGAGTTACAACATGGAAACAGGTCCTTTGGCCCACTAACTCTGTGTTGGCCAATGCACTGGGGGTGATTTACAGCAACCAACTACCCTCCCAACCCACACGTCTTTGGGATGTAGGAGGAAATCCACACAGTTGCCAGGAGAGTGTGGAACCTCCACAGAGACAGCAGCTGGGCCCAGGATTGAACCAGGGGCCCTGGTGCCATAAGGCAGCAGCTCTATTAGTGCTGCCCCAGATGGTACGAACTGTAACTCCTTTATGCTGGTGGTGGATCATAGCAATGTGTAGGGTGGTGGATGGTGCCAGTCAAGGCTGTTGCTTTGACCAGGATGATGTCAGGATTTTGGAGTGCTCACATCCAAGCAAGTACAGAGTATTCCCTCGTGCTCTTGATATGCCTTGTAGATGGTGGAAAGGATATTGCAGAGATGACCAACTTTATAGCCATGACTGTTGGGGACTTGGTGTTTGTAATACTAGTGAACAACTAGGTATTGGTTTATTATTATCACTTGTACCGAGGTACGGTGAAAAACTTGTCTTGCGTACCGATCGTACAGGTCAATTCATTTACACAGTGCAGTTTCATTGAGGTAGTATGGGGAAAACATGATTGAACCTTTGCTGGGTGGTGTTGGCGGCCAGTGCCTTCCATTTGTATCATGCTTGCCACTTGTCAGCCCAAGCCTGAATGATATTCGGGTGTTGCTGTGTGTGAACACTGACTGTCTCACCAGCTGAGGAATTGTGAATGGAATTAAACACCGCAGCTCGTATTGTCTGCAATCTGCAAAAACTGAGCAATAAGCAATTTTATTTTTAATCTTTAGTTCCGTTTCAGGAAAGAGAAATAATTAATGTTGGGCAAAAACTCTTTCATGAGAGAGTGCATTACTTGCTCCTTTCTGCATCATCAGGACTAAAGAGCATTTAGATGAGTTTAACAAGGATGTTTGTCAAGTCTGCTGAGTTATAGTTATGGAAAGGAGGATGACTAACTGGAGTTTTTTTCTTGAAAGAAAGGAAAGATTTAATTGAAACCTAGAGGGGGTGAGCAGGAAGAACCTACTTCCCTTGGCAGAGGGAATAATTAGGCAACATTAATTGGTGGAAGAACAGGAGGAGAGTGGGGTGGGATCTGGAACTTGTTGCTTGAATGAGTGGTGGAAATGGAAACCCTCATATTTAAAGGTACAGTACTGGACGTACTTGAGCCATGGCCAGTAAGATAACCATCACAGAATCTGAAAGCACGGAAATGGGTCCTTGGCTCACCAAATCCACACTGACCACCAAGCACCCATTTACACTAATTGCACTTTCTATTCTCCCCGTATTCCCATCAGTTTCCCCCAGATCCTATCACTCACTTGCACGCTAAGGGCAATTTACAGTGGCCATTTAACCCACCAACCTGCACGTCTCTGGGATGTGGGGAGAAACGGGACCACCTGGAGGAAACTCACGCGGTCAGTGCAAACTCCACACAGTCAGCACCAGAGGCCGAGATTGAACCTGGGTCACCGTGGACCTCCCAAGAGTGTGAGCTGCAAAGTGGGAATAATGTACATATGGTAAAAGCTTAGATATTTGGTATTTATAACCCTATAAATGCACCCTAGTAATTAGCATTTCAAAGGTGGGGAGGGGCCATCTTGATTAACTGATCCTTTTAATTAACCTGTAATTATGGCATCTATTGGTTAATAGAGCACTTACTACAACTGGCATCTTCCCTCTCCACTCTTGGTCCCAATGCAGGGTCTTGACCTGAAACATTAACAATTCCTGTTCAGCAGCCTTCCCACACCCCCCCCCCCCAACAGATGCTGCTTGACCCATTGAGTTCCTCCAGCAGTTTGTTTTTTTCACTATTGCTCCATCTGTAGCTGGCAGTGACAACCTGAGCTAAACAGCTGCCTCCTGGGCTGAACTTCTCAATGAAAAGAGATACTTTCACTTTTTGAATAGCACCTTGAGCTCAGAGAGTACATCGCTTTGTTAATCCAATTGACCTTCTCATAGTAGTCCCACCAGAGTTATTCTTCTAAACGTTGGCACACTTTATCCTCTGTGGTTGAATGAAAGACCTGAGAAACCCAAGGGGTAGACATTTACCATAGAAAGCATCCTATCCGGATGCATCACGGCTTGGTACGGCAGCTGCTCTGCCCGAGACCGCAAGAAACTGCAGAGAATTGTGGACACAGCCCAGCACGTCATAGAAACCAGCCTCCCCTCCATGGACTCTGTCTGCACTTCTCACTGCCAACATAATCAGAGACCCCACCCACCCTGGACATTCTCTCTTCTCCTCTCTCCCATCAGGCAGAAGATACAAAAGCCCGAAAGCATGTGCCAACAGGTTCAAGGACAGCTTCTGTCCCACTGTCATAAGGCTACTGAATGGTTCCCTGGTATGATGAGATGAACTCGTGACCTTATAATCTACCTCATCACGGCATTGCACCTTATTGTCTGCCTGCACTGCACTTTTTCTGTACTGTGACACTTCTGCATTCTGTGATTGCTTTTCCCTTGTACTACCTCAGTGTACTGTTGTAATGAAACTATCTGTATGGATGACGTAAAACAGTTTTTCACACAGTACCTCAGTAGGTGTGACAATAATAAACCAAATTATTTGCCAATTTAGCTTCCTGTTGCATTCATGGTGATGCAGTAACTTTTGCACATTGAATTCAATTGGAGGAAACGAAACAGAATTTCAGAAGTAGAGTTTATTGTGCATTATTTTATTGACATTAACTGAGGTGAGATTAGGTCAATCAGGTCTGCATTCAACTAGTTCAGAAGAATGAGAGGAGGACTCATTAAAACTTCTGACAGGACTGCAGGGAGCATAGTTCCCTGGCTGGGGTACCTAGAATGAGGGGGTCACATTCTTGGGTGATGAGGGGTTGCAATCTCTGGTAACAGAGCAAGAGGATTCATAGTTATACAGAACAGAAACAGACTCCTTAGCTCACCATATCCACACCACCTATTGTACTTACTAATCCTGTTTACCTGTGTTAAGTCTGTTGCCTTCTATGCCTTGGTGATTCAAGTGCTTCTCTAGATGCTGCTTAAATATGTCGAGAGCATCTTTCTCTGCCACCTCTTCAAGCAGCTCATTCCAAGCTCCTATCACCCTCAGGGTGGGGGAGATACCCCTCTAAACCTACCACCCACCATGACCCCATGCCCTCTTAGACAATTTTGATAGTGATGAGAAGGCATTTCTTCATTTGGATCATAGTGTACCTGTGGAATTCTTTCCTGCAGAAGGCTGTAAAGGTCAAGTAGCTCAAACATTTGGAGTCGTAGTCATGGAGTAATACAGCACAGAAAACAGGCTCATTGTCCCAATTCGTCCGTGACAACCAATGTGCCCATCTAAGCTAGTCCCATCTGCCTGCGTTTGGTCCATATCCCACCTTTCATATCCATGTAATTATCCAAGTATCTTTTAAATGTTTTTGCAGCTGCCTCAACTACTTTATCTGGCAGCATGTTCCATGTACAGACTACCCTTTTGTGTGAAGAAGTTGTCCCTGGGGTTCTTTTTAAATCTTTCCTCTCTTACCTTGAACCTGTGTCCTCTAATTTTTGGTTCCCTTTCCCTGAGGAAAAAGACTGTGCATTCACCCTTTTATGCCCCTTATGATTTTATGCACCTCTATAAGGTCCGCCCCCCCCTTCAGTATCCTACACTCCAAGGAATAAAGTCCTAGCCTGTACAACCTTTCCTTATAACTCAGGCCCTCAAGTCAAAGTTAAGTGTATTGTCAGTTCTGGCAACATTAAGAACTTGTGAGATGATGGACAAAATTCTAGATGCAGAAGGCATCAAAGGATGATGATATATCTTTATAGGTCACATGTACAGCGACACACAAAGTGAAACACATTTTTTGCATAGTGTTCTGGGGGCAGCCCGCAAGTGTTGCCACGCTTGAGAGCAGGGATATATAATTGAGGTGGTTGATCAGCTGTGATCGTATTGAAGGGCAGAGCAGGTTTAAAGGGTTGATTGGCCCTATTGTATAGCACACGTGAGGTCAATTTGCAACCCCTGGTATTTCATCCACGAAAAGAAAGTTGTTATTGAATTATAATTGACACAGCACTTTTTTAACTCCCCTGGGGCACGCCAGAGAATTTTGTATCAGTGCAGTGTTATTATTTGAAGTGTAGTTGCTGTTGTGGAAAGTACAATGTTCCATTTGTTCCAAGCAAGATGCTTCTTAAAAACAACAGTGTCGTGATGGCCAGGTAATGTTTTAGCAATGCAAGATGTACAATAATTCTTGTCCAAAGCTGCAATATAGTGTGCTGCTTGTCTGAAAGACAATTACAATGTTCGCTGTGGCAATTTTAATTTACTCTTTCATGATGCACCAATTCTACCAGCATTTCGAACAGCCTTTTCTGTGTTCTGGTTCCAATGCATGCATTTATGCACTGGGTTGTGAGATTTTATTTAATTAAACCTCCACAGAATTGCTGGCTTTTGGCACAGTTCCAGTAACTGGGTGACTTGCTTGGAGCAAGTTTTCCAACAAGTAGGGTGGTGAAGTGATGTATTACAAGCTTGCTAAACCACCTGTGTGTCCACCTTGTAAAATCAGTGTCTCTAGTGGTTGAGTTTAGATGCTGGTTCCTTGCATGTGGGAAGGCAAACTGTACCCTGTTCAACCTTGGCTTTGCAGAAAATCTCTTGGCTATTGTAGGCAGTTATTCTGTTTTATGTTTATTTCCCTTTTTATACCCTTGCCATGCATTTAGAGAAAAATCTCCACAGGAATTTAAATTTGACCAATTTTATTTGGGCAAGTTAAATGCACACAATGCATGTACATTCACATGCAATCGTCCTTTTTAATGTGAATTTACCCTCCCTCCTTGCCCCTGGCCATCCACTCCCCTTTATTAAAGGAACTCTCCTTGCTTCTGAAAACAGCAATGGCCTCTGTCTTCCTTCCTGACTGAATGAACTCTGTAGTAAATTCAAATATTGGGCCTTTCTGGTCTTCCTTTATGGTCAAGGATACACTAACAGCATTCCCTGATGCCTCTTGATTCCCTGAAGCTGATATTGAAATCATACATGGGTGTAGTGCATCAAAATCCAACATCAACAGCACATCTCTGAACCGCGTGTAATACCCAGGCTACAAGATTATAAGGTATTTTTACTATAACTTCCAGAGTATGTGATAATCTCCATCTTGCAGTTTGAATTTCAAGGGGGTTGGAATACAGAAAAGGGAGGAACTTTTATAACATCTAAGATGAGACAAGATATCTTTATTAGTCACATGTACATCGAAACACAGTGAAATTCATCTTTTGTGCAGGGTTTTCTGAGGGCAGCCCACAAGTGTCGCCACACTTCCAGCGCCAACATAGCACGCCCACAACTTCCTAACCCGTACGTCTTTGGAATGTGGGAGGAAACCGGAGCACCCGGAGGAAACCCACATGGACACGGGGAGAATGTACAAACTCCTTACAGCGGCCGGAATTGAATCAGTGTCACTGGCGCTGTAATAGTGTTAAGCTAACCACTACACTATCATATTTAGTTCAAATCAGGAAACGGTTAAAGATTAATTTTTGGTATCTCTCCTGCACGCAAATCAAGCAGAAACTATTGCATCTTCAGTTCTAAACTGAAGGAACATAAAAGCGTGTAAGCCAGTCCCAGTGTCTAGCAGGTATTGATTCCCATTGACAGTTCTGATCTCCTGCCAACAAGCATTTCACTACAAACCATCCAGCACGTTTGAATCTGCTGAAAGAATCCACTCCAGTGCCTCCCTTGGCTATCCATACATCCCCAACTCACTGACTGAAGCACTCACATTATTATCGTACCTTCAGCTTGAAATTTGAAGGCACACCTTTTGTGTTGTAAACTAGTAAGCGTATTGGTGCTTGTGTTTGTGTTGTAAGATTTCAAATAAATACTTCAGTAAGCTGATGCTTGATGTTTCTCTTGATTAGAATAAATCAGAGATTGGCATCGTAGTTAGGATTTCCTTTGTGCCCATTTTCATCTCCCTAACATTTGCAGTCCTTTTATTTTTCTTCCTCTGGTAGTTGTAGGTTTCTGACCTTGCTGCATTAGTTGAAAGGGGCAGAAAAGGGCAAAATAATATAAATGCTGATAACCTGAAATGGGGAAAGAGGTTATTGGATAGCACTTGCTGAAAGAAGTCTAACAGTATGGCCTGTGAGGGTTGTTGATGCTATACGTCTAAACTAAAAGCACAAAACCTTTTCTTTGAATGTCCACTGAAATGTTAACTCTGTCCCATTCTGCACAGATACTGCCTGACCTGACTGCCTGTTGAGTGTTGCTTTGTTAGATCATCATTTCACAGATCGATGCCCATTCCTGCTCCATTAATTCAACTGGAATTGATGACTGCAGTTGCCTCTGTGTCTAGTTTGTCACTTTTTAAAACTATGGGCACTTTATTTTTATCCATCCAAGGGATGTGGGTCACATGGGCTGAGCCAGCATTTAATTGGAACCACTTCTTGCCCCTGTTCAGAACTCAATGGTTTCATAAATTTCACCACAAATTTTCACCCTGCTCTCCAATTCGCTTGACACTCTGACACTTCTCTCTCCTTCCTCGATCTTTCCATCTCCATCTCAGGAGATTCCTTATCCACCAACCATCTTCTACAAACCCACTGACGCCCACAGCTACCTTGGTTACAGCTCCTCCCACCCTGTCTCTTGCAAGGACGTGAGCCCTTTTTACTCAATTTCTGTGCCTTTGCCTCATCTGCTCCCATGGTGAGACTTTCCACTCCAGAACATCCAAGATGTACAACTTCTTTACTAACCGTGGCTTCGCCTCCAGTGTGGTCGAGAGAGCTCCCACTGTACCTCTGTTCTCACCCCCACCCCTCCCAGACCCAACAGGGATAGGGTCTCCCTTGTCCTTGTATTTCATCCTACTAGTCTGTGTATACAACACAATTCTCTGCCACTTCCACCATTTCTGATGGGAGCCCAGCACCAAGCATATTTTCCACTCCCCACCACTTTTTGCCTTTCACAGGGACAGTGCTCTCCATTACTCCCCAAGTTCACTTCCCCACCCCAGGAACTTTCCACTGCTCTACCATAGGTGCAACACCTGCCCCCGTACCGAATCCATCCAGAGGACCAAACAATCCTTTCAGATGAGGCAGAAATTCACCTGCACCTCCCTCAATATCATCTACTGCATTCGGTGCTCCAAGTGTGGCCTCCTCTACATTGGTCAGACCAAACGCAGACTAGGTGACCTTTTTGCAGAACACCTGCGCTCTGTCTGTAACCATGATCTGCATCTCCCTGTCACCATCCACTCAACTCCCCCTCTCACACTCTCTCTCTGATATGTCAGTCCTCGGGCTCCTCCACTGCCAGGAGAAATCCAAGTGCAAACTGAAGGAACAGCGCCTCATTTTCCATCTTGGTATTTTGCAGCCTAATGACTTGAACATTGAATTCTCCCACTTTAAGTAACCCCCACACCCACCATGCCTCTCCTTTTCTTCCCTTTCCTGGGTTATCTCTTTCTCTAACCCACTTTTTTCCTCCTTACCTTTGACCCACCCCCGGTGGATCTGCTCTCCCCTCCTGCCTATCACTATCTCTTACCTGCATCTACCTATCACCACCCTGTGCCCACCCCGCCTTCCCTCTTTTGTCCACCTACAGCTGCTGTGCTTTTCCCTCCTATATATTGTGCTTCCCCTTTTCCTATCTTCAGTTGTAAGGAAGGGTCCTGACCCAAAACGTTGACCGCCTGCTTTTCTCCACAGATGCTGCCTGGCCTGCCGAGTTCCTCCAGCATCATTGTGTTTTTCCTCTAGATTCCAGCATCTTTGTTTCTCACATCAAACGTGATCAGATTTCTTAAAATTTGCCGCTATTTTGCAGATATCTTTTGGAAATCCTGAAGTCTGAACACTGACCACAGCATCAACTTTTAATTTGTTTTATTGCCAGAACTGTTAATATTCTCTCATGTTTTGTCCTTTATGATGTTCATATCCCTGCAGCACAAGATCATTTTATGGCAACACTTTTAAAGTAGCCAATTAATATAACATTAATTACTGCTATTAAGAGTTTACTCTGCATTTTTACCAATGATTTTGGGCAAGAGAAGCATTTTCCCCAAGAACATCTTAAGTTTAAGGTTGGAACATATTTGTGTCATCACTAAATCAGAGCAAATATCTGTAAGCAATAACTGCAGGAGTCCGGGGGGTCAGAAGTTTTACTTCACGCATCAGGACTGTGAAAAAGGACTTCACTAATTTGTGAACAGTTTCTTCAGTAGACTCAAATAAAGGTTATGTGGCAAAGGACTTTATGGTCTCCCCCTCTCGATGCATAGAACAATGACAAAGATTTAGTGCCAGTTAACTATTACAGTTGGCTAACTAGAATAAGCAGAGAGGAGACACAAGAGACTGCTGATGCTGGAATCTGGAAGAAAAAACAAACTGTTGGAGGAACTTAATGGGTTAAGGAGCATCTGTGGAGCCAAAGGAATGGCCAACATTTTAGGTCGAGACCGTACAATAAAACTGAATGTAGAGTGAGTCAGTATAAAGAGGTGAAAAGGAGGGATGAGACAGGGGCTGGTAGATGATGGGTGGAACCAAGTGAAGTGGGGGATGATGGGCAGATGGAACCTAGTGTGGGAGGGGGAGTTTAGCGACAGAGGCTGATGGCTGATAGGTGGAAACAGATAAAGAAAAAGGCAGATGGAGCTGAGTATAGGGAGGGAAGGATAAATCAAATCAGTGTGTTGTAGGGACCTATAAATTATGTTCTTTATGACACAGCTACAACCTTTGCAAAGTAGCACTCTGCACAAAGTTGGCATCACAAATGCTAATTGGTCTGATTGTTTCAAACATTTCTACAAGTGAAGTTATAAAATAAGATCAATTACAATCTGTTCTCCAGTAGCATTATCAGCATCTTATGTAACTCAGATATGAGACAAAGAAGATTGCTTTCAACAACAAAATGTCTGTGGCAAATATGGAAATAACCACTAGATATGATCCTGCTGTTGTTGTTCAAATTGATAACAATAAAATTAGCTGTGATAATGAATTACAGTCACCACATAAAATATTCTAAAACTTCACTGCCTCATGTTTCCATATCTGAAAGAACAGAAAAAAATACATTCAAAATAGGGAATGAGAAAATAATATAATTACTAACTTTTCACCTTCTTGCTTGCATTGAAAATTACATTTTAAAGAATAAATATTGAAAGCCTAAGAGGAAGAGGAGAAGGAACATTAAGAAAATAAAAATATTTAATAGAAAGGATTTCCTCTTCGGATTCTATGCAATAAAATGAGGTCAATTTATACTGAATGCATTTGATTTTACTACTTTAACAATGAAACTTACTTGCATTACAGGTTAACCAAAAAATCACAAACCTAAGAACTTTACAAATGGACAATTTCCACATTCATTGGATTCAGAGATGAGACCCTTACCCCCTCCTATAATATTGTAGCATTTGTTGTTTAGAAGAAGAAAAAGATGATTCAAAATTACAACACATTTCGGGAATTCACAGACTTTATTTCAAACTTCTCCGACACATTGCTGTTATACCATGCACTACAGGTTACCTTGATTGTTATAACTTTCCCTCATGTGGTTTGAAACATGCTTAAGGTATGTACGTTTCCGCCATTCTATCTCCTCACTAAATGCAGAATTCAATCTGAAAAGAACATATGAAGTAGTTAATAATCCTGGGCTAAAGACTTTGTTTCCCTCTTTCAATTAAAGCCGAGCCCTTTTTTGCACAGATACATGACAATCTAGATTGGAAACATTCCAAGCAAATGGACCAGATAATGTGTGTGCAAGGAATACAAAAGAAATTGTGCAACCTACAGCCCTAACACTAGCCTCTACGGGTGCTCAATAACTGCTCTGGGTTGGAATAATGCATTGCTTCCATCTAGAGGCTGAAGAGAATACTGGCAGCAGTAGTTTAAGACAGATAATAAACTAGATGTGCATTAATATATGGAAAGTAAAAAAAGCTATCAAAACAATATTAAAAAGTTTATTTTCTGGGAATAAACTCCAAACATAATGACATTTCTTGGGAAATGAACTGTACTGACTGGTTTCACTGATGACATATTGGTCTCCAAATTAAACTGAAATCATAGATGTGAAAAAGCAGTCTACTAATTGCTATCCCACAGAGTCAGAGTTGTACAGCACAGAAATGGGCCCTTCAGCCCAACTGGTCCATGATGCCAATCTACACTACTCCCATTTTCCTACATTCGGCCTGTATCCCTCTAGTCCTTTTCTAACCAAGAAACTGTTCAAGTTCCTTTTAAGCATTGTAATTGTACAGTATCTGCCTCTATCACTTCCTCTTCCAGATCGTTCCACATAACATCCACTCTATGAGTGAAAAACATACCCCTCAGTTCTTCTTTAAATTTCTCCCCTCTCACCCTAAACCTATGCCCTCTAGTTTTAGACTCCCCTACCCTAGGAAAAAGACTGTGATTATCCCACCTATCTATGTCTCTCATAATTTTATAAAACTTTATAACATCACCCCTCAGCTTCCTACATTCCAGTGAGAATAAACCCAGCTTATCCAATCTTTCCTTATAAGTAAAGCCAAATAATCTCTTCTGGACTCTCTTATGTTACCACATTCTGTAGTGTGTGGCAACCAAAACTGTACACAATGCTCCAAGTGCAGTCTGACCAGATACAACATGACAACCTAACTCTTATACTTAATGCCTTGGCCTATGAAAGCAAGCATGCTGAATGCCTCTTCTGCGAATGCCTCTCTGTATCCTTTCACAACCTTCCCTGCTGTCTACCATTCCACTTTCTAATCCATCCACCTACATTCTCATCCAAGTCATTTACATATGATAAACAACAATGATCCCAGCACCAAACCACTGGTTACAGACTTCCAGTAAGAAAAGCACCCCTCGACCACCACCCTCTGCTTATGTTAAATAAATAATTTGCTATTTATGATATGAATGCAGTCTATAACAAAAATAGTATTAACAATTTTTGTGCCATTTTGTAAATTTATAGGTGACTGTTTACCTTGTTTTCTGTCTAGTTTTTGGATGTGCTCTGCCTGTTTTTGCTTGCTTAAATTTCTGTGGTCCCATCTCTTTTGGAGATTCCACAACACTCTGCTTGTGCTTGCTGGCATCCTATAAGACATTAGAGCAGTTTCCAAATATAGTCAACAAGTTTATAATACAAAACCTACAATACAGCATGGTAGTGTAGCGGTTAGCATAACACTTTACAGCGCCAGGGACCCGGGTTCAATTCTGGCCACTGTCTGTAAGGAGTTTGTACATTCTCCCCATCTGTGTGGGTTTGCTCCGGGTGCTCTGGTTTCCTCCCACATTCCAAAGACGTACGGGTTAGGAAGTTGTGGGCGTGCTACGTTGGCGCGAGAAGCGTGGCGACACTCGCAGGCTGCCCCCAGAACACTCTACACAAAAGATGCATTTCACCGTGAGTTTCCATGTACATGTGACTAATAAAGATAACTTATCTTATTCTACCCACCTCCATTGACAAGGACAATAGGAAGCAAGGAAAATATAGGATTAAGGAAACTGAAACTTGAGGGCATAGATCAAGTCAAAATGCTGGTAAAGAGATGTCAGATGCTATTCAATAAAAATATATAAAAGTGCATTAGAACTCCAAACAATTTTTGGTATCACTTAGTGAAAGGAAATAAAATCAATTGCGTGATTTTACCAGGATAGAGGTTCCATGGGGAAAATTAACTGGCCAGATTTCCCTGTATGAATAATGTTTTAGTGGAGCACATTCTGTGTTATAAATATGGACAGAACTTTTGGTTTCTACACACGGCGAGTTAAAATGCGCCAATATAGAGATCTCCTGCTCCCACACATGTACAATGCAACAATCCTCAAGGCATGAACTTGGGCTAATTTTTCACTAAGAAACAGCTTTGTGAAGATACAAGAGATTGCAAATGCTGGAATCTGGAGCAACAAATTAGATGCTGGAGGAATTCAGTGGGTCAGGCAGCAAATCTATGGACAGTCAACGTTTTGGGTCAAGATCCTTCATCTGACTGAAAGATAGAAGGGAGATAGCCAGTATAAAGATGTGAGAGGAATGGGTGGAGCAAAAGCAAAATGTTTTGATTGTCCTTGATATTCAGAAACATTTAACAATTAAAATTAAGTGGTTAAGAACAAACTATTTTAAAATAATTTCAATACATTTTAAAGTTTACTAAAATACTTAAATAATTATTATCTAACTGTAATTATAAAAAATTATTTAACTGTCAATTAATTAACAATAAATTCAAGACTTGAATCCTGCACTAGAAAAAATCCAGAGCAGTATTTGATTAACAATCTGTAGCATAAAGTGGGTCTTGTAATTTTTTTGTTCTTCTGTATTTGATAATTGTTTAATTAGCTTTACGTATATCATTTAAATAAATCTAATTTATATTTTCTTCCTTATTAATCCTTGCTTGAGCGACATTAGCTTCTAGAGGTTAATGTTGCCTGCAGTTCACTGGTAGTAACACTCTTGCACTTTCTCAAAATAGGGTCTTGGGATATTTTACATGAACCCAAGTGAACTGACCAGATTTTGGTTTACTAAAAAACCTGTCACATATTACAGGGCAGAACTCCCTCAGTACTGCCTTCAATTTTGTGCTTGAGCTTCTAAGAAAATGCATGCTAATCAATCATATTAAGTACTGTGGTGGTTATGATAATATTCTCAAACAAAGACTTGATTACAGACTTCCACGTATTATTTAGTTTACTTCAGCTGTGCAAGACATACTCGCTATGTAACTAATGGAACCTTCTTATACAATGTTAAGACATAAAAATAATTTATAGTCTGTTTACCTTTAGATCAGGAACTTCATCTTCACGAGACCCAGGAATGGCAGTGTCTTCTTTCACCCTTCCATGATCTGCCTTTTCTTCAGAAATATTTTGTTCCAACAATATCAACTTATTGTCTTCCTCAAGCAGGTTTGATGAAGTGCCCGGCGAGACAGTTATGAGCATCTTATCCTGAGTTTCAGGACCTGCTTTATTGCTGCTTGGTATGTGGTCTCTCTCATCAGTTTCTACATCTGCACCATTTTGCGTAGGATTTATCACAGCAACCTTGTCAACTGATGTGTAGTAAGGCTGTTCTGATTTCTCAATTTCAGTATTTTCATGAACAGAATTGTGATTATGCTGTCCAGACTTGACACTTTGATTAACCTCTTCGTCCACTTTCAATACAGAAATATCTGCTGTCATGTCATCACCTAAATAACTTGTTTCCAATACGTCAATAACAAGGTAGTTTTTGGGCAACTGTGATGTACTTGGGGGAGACAAAGAGAAGGAACTATTGTCACTATATTTATGCTCACCAACTGCATCATCACCTATTCTATTCACATCACCAAATTTAAGTGAATCAGAATTATCAACAATGTCATCATCGGATTCCTGGAGAATCTTATCTATTTCCTCTGATGTAAGGTTCATTAGATCCTCCCCATCACCTTCCTTTTCCTCCAATTCCAGCAATGAATCATCAAGGTCTTCATTCCCATCTGACGTGAGAGATGAAGAAACATGTCGTGTGTCTGAAGACACTGTTGCACATGGATCTCCTGCCAAGTTATTTGACTGAGAATAATGTCGATGGCCTGTTGGCGATTCCATAATTTTAGAACATAATTTATTACCACAAGGCAATGAACACATTTCTTCAACAATTCTTGGTCTTTTGAATGGAGTGTGCAGATGAGTACTGGGTGAAATTCTTTTCTTGAATTGAGGAACGCACAATTCTTTTGCTGTAGCACAACTAACAAGTGCCTTATCATTACCTTCAATCTTCAGTTCAGCGTTACAAAAGATATCATTTTGAGCTCCATCCGTTATTTTACTCATAGTGGATTTGTTTCATGCCCCTAAAAAAATATATACTTTATTGATAAACTTATAGTAGGGTTTTTAGAAGGACAGATGATATGCTAGCAGCAACTGACATTTATATAGCACTTTTAACACAGTTAAATGCCCGAAGAGGAAAAATGTCCCGCAGTTAAATGCTCCTAAGAAGCATTGCCAAGTAGGAGCCACATAGGTCAGTCCAGAAAGGGACACTGGCACATGTTAGCACATTTCACATGAGCTTTGTCAAACAGAATTTGAGCCCATAAAAAAAGACCTGAATAGCTTAGGTGACAAGCGGTTAGTCAAAGAAGTAGGATTCATGAAGGGAAGATGAGTAAAGAGAAGCTCACAATGAGAAGACTGGCAGTGGGATGTAGGGCCATTGACAGTGAGTGATCAAAATCAGAGAGGCTGGCAAAGTTTGGGAAATTGTCTCGATCAGAGATTTGAGAGCAGCAAGAGGTTCAATAGATAAGCCAGGGTAAAGCCATGAAGGGGGTTTAAAAGTTAGTTAAAATTAAACCCGAAGCATTGCCAACTAGAAGCCGCATAGGTCAGTGAAAAAAGGGACACTGGTACATGCTAGGACGCAAACAGCAGTCTTGGATGACCACACATTTACAGAGAATACAAGGTGGGAGGTCAGCCAAGGGTACATTGGAATAGTTGGTTGGAAGCAACAAAGTTATGGATGCCAGTTTCAGCAGATGAGCTGACGCAAGGCTGATCACAAGTAAGATTACACCAAGGAACTTAATGAAGTAGAGTATGTGGGGTCAAAAGTACAGCTGAGGGTCAGATACATCTCAAAACTACAAAAGGTCCTGTTCAGTCTTAGACAACACTAAAAGGGTCGGTGGCAAAGTTGCAAACAGGAGATTTTTACATGGACTGGACACAATGGTTACAATCTTTCCAACATTTAATAAGTAAACTCATCCAATCCCATATAATATTCTCATATTGAAAGGGTAGACCACTTCAGGATTGAAATGAGGAGTTCTACACTCAGAAGGTGGGGAGTTTTCTTTTAGAGTTCTCAATTCTGGAGGGATATTGCAATACAGTTAGTGATTGCATTAAAAATGATAGATTTCTGTTTTTTAAAGGAATCATGGGATATAGAGATAGGAGAATAGGGTAGAAAAACATCTGAGGTAGATGATTAGCCTTGATCTTTCTGAATGGCAAAGCAGACGAGAGGGGCTGAATGGCCTGCTCCCACTTCTATGTCTCAGGCTCTTTATGTTCTCATGTATTGAATGAGAAGCGTAACTTTGCACTGGCATTTGAGAGAGCAAGTGAAATGTTGGTGAGATGGGCTGGGTGCTGTCAGTGAATATATGAAACTATGACGTTTTTGGATGATGCTAACAATGGGCAGCTTAGAGACAAGGAATGGGGAGGGGGTGGGGGGGAGAAGAAAAGAGGATAGATTTTTGACAGGTTTCAGAGGTTTTGGTGTAGAAACAGATCATTGATAGTAATTATCTGGCTATAGAAATGAAATCTCTGCATTCACATGACAAATCTAGTGGAGGAAGAAGCTGAACCATTCACTGTTGAGGCTTTTGTCCAGTACAGACACAAAGGGCCGAATAGCCACCTTCTGCATTGTAACAGTTCAATGATACTTGGTCCAAATGAGTTACCCAAAATAAAGCTTCCATTCTGGTACAATGGATGTCAATGAAGGCCCCAGCCCACCCACATTCACCTTGTCTGGATGTGGAAGACTCAACTCACTGGCCTTCTGCTCCATGGAGTCAGGGTCACAAATTGTAACTCTGGTGGGATAGTGCACATGCCTCACTCCTGGAACACTCTTGATAGATTTAAACAGAAGACAGAACTGGGGAAAAGTTTTGCCTTCTGTCAAAGCTGTCAAGAGTTAAAAGGCCTGTTTCTATGCTGTACATCTCTATGACTTCAAGTTGTTATCCACGTCTTGCGTACAGAGGCATTTACAAATTTTACAAAATTAAATAATTTTGAAAAATCTCTTCGAAAAAGAAAAATGCAGTTAATTAAAACATTAGAAATAGTTAAAGTAAACAAAAATTATTTAACTGTGTAATGAATTGATCTGTATGGTCAGTATGCAAGGCAAGTTTTTCACTGTACCTTGGTACAAGTGACAATAATAAACCAATACCAATCGACAGGTCTAGAATCTTACTAAAACCATGGGATCTTGGATACTTTGCCAGATCTAACTTGCAGCAAGATTGGAGAAGTGATTTCTCAGTATAATGGTGAAGAATTCCAGCAAGAGTGGAATCCACTGCTGGATTCAAAGTGGATCCTAGTGACAGATGTCGCATACTTAGTGATATATTTCAAGCCATCTGTCTCACAACAGGTCTTGGACTTCACATTCGCTGTGAGTGCAGGGATAACCGTGACTTCCTGAAGTTTAAATGGTCAGCGGTTCCAATCCTCCTACTCGCTAGATTCACCACACTATTGCAAACTAATAGACTGCAGCTAGAATCTCTTTAAAAGGCTTACAAAACTGTTTCAAGTTTACTAGAATGTGCATTCTTTGATTTCTCAAAATCCCTCAACAGTACACTGCTTCCAAAGAAAGTTTGCTGTACAATTAATGCTGTAGTGACAATTTGTTAATGGCTAGGCTATCAGTGAGAAACAGTCATGAATTCACAATCTTTGTAGTGATAAGTGAATCACAGAACACCTCCCCCAAAAATGAAATCCATAAAACACCATTATTGTTTCAGTATATTCTCGTATAAATCAGACATGTATTTCAACAGTGTTCATTGTTAAATCAAACCTGAAATTCAATTAAAACCATACAAGGTTTATTTATAGTGTCAAGATGTCCCAGGGTCAAATTACAATTAGGATTGCTCCAATCTCCAACATCAGTAAATGGAGAACAAGTCATTTTGTGATTAACTTTAATATAATTAATGGAAGCAAATACAAAGCGCACGGTGGCAAGACAGAATTACTTCCACAACTATATTTCACAGTAAAATTAAGCAATGACAGTAAGTGTAAACAGTACAAGGACTTTAGCTTCTAGCTCTGATTAAGGACCTTTGACTGTTTTTCTTTCCACAGATGCTGCCTGACCTGCTGAGTCATTTCCTGTTTTTATTTAGCTCTAAAGTTTCACAAATCAGAAGATGTTCAGAAATTAACAATTCTATGGAATTAGTGGGAAGGGCTGTAACCTCATCTCCCTATCAAATATAAATTCACAGTGGGATACTCCTCTAACGAACAAGTTGCTCTTTGCATACACCACTCGTTTAACATGACAAACAATGCAGCAGTGCTGACCATTTCAGTCTTGTATGTGTTGCCTCTTGCATGTATTCAGATAGGGTAATGCGAGTCAGGCTCCCAGGGCAGCACAACCCACCATCCTTTAAAAATGTATTAAGACTGAGCAACTGTTACAAATAATTTAAATTGCAGCACTGCAAATAATATAACATGAGGTATTACAAAATGAGGTACTGCCCTGCAGTAACATGTCCTCTAAACATACAGCTTTAGCTTTTAACTGAAACTTCAATCTCAGGTATTTCTCTCTAACTCTGAACAGAAATTGCTCCAGCAAAACCCAAGGAACTCGTACCTGTCTGTGCAATCACCTTTCTTCACAGATTCTTTGCAAACAACCTTAAAATTTAAGGTTTACTCACACATACATTTCTCTTTAATTCCAGAAGATTGTGAATAAATAACTCATCCCAGCAATCCCTCAGACATCCTGTTCCCATGTACGTAGGGAAACAATTCTAACCAGAGCTACTCGAAAGTTGCCAAAAAGTTCCCCATGATGATATTGCATGTACTGCCTGAGAGCTCTAACTGAAGTCAAGACTTTAAGTTCTATCTGGCCCAAGTATCTATGAGTACCCTCACTATAGGGAGATTATACTGTATCAACCCACACTTCAAGGACTAGTTTACTTCACTACTTTAGTCTCTATGGAATGATCTTGCTGTCAATAATCACTATTTCAAGCAGTGGGTCCCTCTTCCCAACAAGGAGAAGATACTTCCAGCTAACTAAGCAGTTTAAACACAGTTTTTTAAGTGAGACATGTTTAATTCTAATAACTAATTCTGAACAATGACTTGTAACTTACAAAGGATTTCCAAACACAAGTACAATTCTTACAAGCTAAAAAGTCATACCAACAAGTCGCAGACGAGCATGTCGTCCATCACAAAAACCAAAGGCTGAGGAGGGAATTCTAGGTCTTTTTATAACCCCTTCTCTCTGTATCCCCCCTACCCTGACTGCTTTCTAACATTTATACTGTTTTCTCACTTCGTTGACATAATTGGCATGCGATCTTTCTCTTAACCACATTTCCAGACCAGGTGATGAATGTTTAATTCAGTAAACGTGGATCCCATTGTTCTCTTGTTTATATTGAGAGGCTGAGCAGGGAATATTGGTGAGACGTTTAACTTACCAAACAACAAACATCTCAAGCCTTGGACAATTTCTGCTGTTTTTACAAAAGGGATTTTAGCTCAATGAACAACCAGCTGTTGACCTTTGGACAGGTCATGCTGCTGTGATTTAAAGCTAAGGTTAGCAATAAGCCTTTTTAGGGTGTGGAAAGTGAACATCTGTCACAAAAGTTGGTGGAGTGGGTCGTTGGGGACAGATGGGTTGATTTAGATTCTACTTCTTTAGTACTCAGGGCTTCATATGGGTCAGAAATGTATGGATTGAAGTCATAATCCATTGATGTGAGAACACAGTCCAAGCCAGTTCTTCACGACTGAATAGAAGCTGTACTTGCTTAAAGTTCGTCTGCAGTTACCAATGTAAAAGCTCCCAGATTCAGGGAATCAGCCCAGTGGGACATCTACTCTGTTGGTTCCTAATGCACGCACTGCCACTGACCAATCCCAATGAACAACATTTTACCAGGTCTCTCTGGGTACTTGGTTAATGAATCGGGGCAGGCTACATTGGGATCAGTCAATCGCATTGTCTGCAATAGGAGTCAACAGAGTAAACTTCCCACTAATGCCAAAAGAATTCCAACGCCGTTAGTGCTCTTCATTCATTGCTTCCGATCACTCCAACTGCTCCCATAATCACTCGCATGAGATGCGGGTGGTTATGTTCTGCTCAAACACAATCCAAGAATACATGGGAATGTCTGAAAGATGTTTTATTCCATTCAACTGGATACGGAGGAAGAATCTTACATATTCTCCTTCATATTCATATTGTACAGAAATCATTTAGGCAAAAACAGGCGAGAGGGACATGGATTTACCTTGAATCTGGCTGCAGCAGTCAATCAGGACTCTTACATAAACATAAGGAGCTTGCTTCGACAATGCTCGAGATGCTGAGCACCATCGAGGACAAAGCAGTCTATTTGATTGGGACCCATCCCCCATCCTAAATATTCATTCCCTGCATCATCAATACACAGCAGCTGTACTATGGACAAAATGCACTGCAGTTACTTGCCCAGGCTACTCTTGGAGCATGTCCCTCCCTTGTGAGCTCTACCACAAAGAAGAACAAGGGAAGTAGCAGCAATGGGAATGCCACCTCCTGCAGGTTCCCTCCAAGTTGCACACTGTCCTGACTTGGAAATATTTTGCTGTTCCTTTGTTGATGCTGGATCCAATTCCTAGAAGTCCCTCCCCCAGAAGGCCTGCAGCATTGAGAGTAGGCAATTCACCACCATCTTCTCAAGGGCAATCAGCAATGGGCAATGAATGTTGGCCCAGCAGTGAGATTCACATCCCGAGAAATGAATAAAAATAACTTATGTGGAACGTGAAATTTTATTGAGATTGACATTTATTTCAATACAATCTATGTTTTTGCTTATTTTGTTGCTATAAACTGGTCACAATTCTACAGCTCTCACCATGGTTACCAGCACCACGAAAGGATTCTTTGAAGACGACTGCAGCATTTTTCAAAAAAAGCCATGTGATAGGAAACAATGGTGTAAAAATAGATCCATGCCCCATTTTACTTAATCAAAAGCCTCGGTGAAGGTTTGAGTCAGAGGTACGGCGGTGGTGTCGTTAAGTGACTGGGCTAAGAGCCAACATTCTGGACCACTAATCCAGGGAAACAAGCTGGGGAATTTAAAACTGAAATAATTAAATAACTCTGAATTTAAAGAGTAACACTAACCATGAAACTGTCAGATTGTCATAAAAACCCATCTGGTTCACTTATGTCCTTTGGGGATGAATAGCTGCTATATGTGACTTTAGACACTCCAATGTAGTCGACTCTGAAATGCCTCTTCAGGGGCAGTTAGGGATGGATAATAAATGCTGGCAATGTCAGTGATGGGCACATCCCACACACAAATAAATGAAAAAAGGAAATCACAGTGACAAGGCTGAATAGACGAAGACAAGGTAAATTGGAAAGTAGAATGGACAACTTTTAATCTATTGGCTTCTAACATCCATCCCTGGATATTGAGACATTCTTGTGGTGGTCTGCGCAGTCTATGAGATGTGACATTTTCAACTGGAACTCTAGATTGTTCAAATACATTCAACGTGGTTGTTGAATCATGGGTCCCAGTGTGAGCACTGAAGACAAGTCTGAAGTGTTCTCAACCTTGTTCAGCCAGAAGTATTCAACAGATGAAGCAACTTTGCTTTCCCCTGATATCACCCCTCCACCATTACAGCACACCATCCAGCATCCCCACAGTTCATTCCTTCCACCTCCAGTGCATCGAGGTTGCAGTGTTTACTACCTACAAAATGAACAGCAGTTACTTGCCCAAGCTACCCTGACAACACCTCCAAAACCCACAACCACTACTACAAAGCAGGACATGGACAGAAAGGAGCATGGGCAACTCCACTACCTGCATGTCCCCCTCCAAATCACACACCGTCCTGACTCAGAAATATACTGCTGTTCCCTCATTATCACTGGAATTAAATCTTGAAACTCCCTTCGTAAGAGTCCCTTCACCAGAATTACTGTAGGCCTTCAAGAAAAGGGCTCACCACCACCTTCTCAAAGGCAATTAGGGAAGAGTAAGAATTGCTGGAATTCTGGAAGGTGAATTTATATATAAAAATATAAATTTTTATATTTTTATAAAATATAAAAATATTTATATTTTATATAAATAATAAAATTATTATTATTCATATAATAAATTATAATATACAAATTATATATTATATATATAATTATATATATGTGTGCGTGTGTGTATATATATATCTCCTAGATCCTGGAAGGTGAATTTATATCTAAAAAAATGCTGAGAGCCAAAAATAGGATACTGAGGGAATAAATGTCAATGAACCAAAATGGAGGTATGGTAACACAGTAGTTATGTCACTGTACTAGTAAAACCATACCCTGTTCTGGAACTGTGAACTCAAATCCCACACGTGGATCAGTTCAGTTCATTAATTTAAAACAATACAGAGGCTAGTAGTGGTAATTAGTGACTTTGAAACCAGAAGATTGTTGTGGAATGCTGCCTGGTTCACTGACGTCATTAGATAAGGAGGTCAACCACCTTGACCCAGTGTGGCTCCAGCTCTACAGCTTCTGTGGTTGATTATTAATGGTCTTTAATAATGACCCAGCTGGTCATCGAATTCAAGGGCAATT
Organism: Rhina ancylostomus; assembly: GCA_030265395.1. NCBI lineage: Eukaryota > Metazoa > Chordata > Chondrichthyes > Rhinopristiformes > Rhinidae > Rhina > Rhina ancylostomus. Next base: position 17,547,498 of record JARFYF010000055.1, read on the forward strand.
GTTGAAGGACAACAAAAAGCATACCTTACCAGTGACTTTACCGGATCATGTGAATTTAAAGATATGTTCTTTTATTGTCAACTGGACCTTTGAATCACTGAACTATTACAACACAAGAGACTATTCGCTTGT
>JARFYF010000055.1:17573833-17587153 GCA_030265395.1 Rhina ancylostomus
ATTAATGTTTGAGAAGGACCGTTGTACCTGGGGCCCCAGTGTCTGAGAAGGACCGTGGTACCTGGGGCCCCAGTGTCTGAGAAGGACCGTGGTACCTGGGGCCCCACTGTGTGAGCATAAGAGCAGGATCCTGGGTTTGGTACGTGAGAGGGAGAAGTATCAGGGCCCAGTGTGTGAAAGCCAGTGCAGGAACCCAGGCTCCAGTGATTGAGAGAGCCCTGGTGTATGAGGGGCAGTGTGGGAACCTGGGCCCCTGTGTGTGAGGAGTATGGGGTCCCAGAGCCCAGTGTGTGAGGGGGAGTGTGGGGTCCCAGGCCCCAGTGTGTGAGAGGGAGTGTGGGGTCTCAGCCCCCGTGTGTGAGAGAGTGCATGGTATCTAGATTCCGAACCACCAGAATTTCCAAGTAATTGATTAGCAAATTATCGATGTTTTACTGCATGTTGTCGAAATGTAGTACAAGTCAAAAGTGTATTTCTTCCCCACAAATAAGTCAGGCCTGGTGTGGGAAACAGAACACAAACCAAAAGATACCAGAAGACCCCTGTGAGGGATGTGGTAATTGGAGATAATGGACCCCTGCCTGGTACTGTCACCATGGTAACCCAGGCCCTTGGCTGAACAAAGAGACGCCTCAGGCAGGAGACAACCAGACCCCATTCAAAGGCAGTAGACTGTAAGGTAAGTGAAGGTTGTTCAAGAAAGGTAACGTCAGAAGCGACTGGTCATGCGCCTTCTCATCTTAGATTAGGCAAAATCTGCACGTGAATAAATTTATAAATGTGCATAAAGTGCTGTGCTTTGTACCATCAGAGAGTCAATGTGGACCACACCTGTAGGATGAATGTGATTCTCTCCCTCTCTATGATGAAAGATCAACCAAATTAGGACATTACTGTTTGAACTGAGAATGGATTGTGTGAGTGATCCTCTTGCAACGTTTGCTGTTTCTATGTAGATTTGTTAGACAGCCACACCGCAGGGGTTCAATGCACGATACAGACAGTTAACTTCCTTCAGCTCACAGCCTATTTTAAAAATTAATTTAAGGGTCCCTAGGTTCCTTATGGCATGCTGGGATGGATATGAACAATTTGTAGTCAATGTTGGTTCGTCATAAGTTAGACAATCTTGCTGCAAGTTTGGCTGTGCAGGTTAGGTTAATGAGGTGCTTAAGAGATCCGCTCCTTTATTAACCGCTTTATTGCATATAAGAGCAGGCACATTATGCAAGAACTATACAACACTAGTTAGGGCACAACATGATGACTTTTTATATGTTACATTTCAGGCAAGTTGTGATTGTATGAGAGAAGCTGCAGAGGAGATATAGCAAAATTTTATGTTGCAGTTGTACAAGGTGTTGGTGAGGCCACACCTGGAGTATTATGCACAGTTCTGGTTGCCCTGTTATGGATGCATCTCCACTGCTGCTGCCTGGGCTGCTGAGTTCCTCCAGCATCATAGTGTTTTCATCCAAATTCCATCATCTGCAGTCCTATATTTCTCTTTGTCCCAGGGTAGGGGTATCTAAAACTAGAGGGCATAGATTCAAGATTAGAGGTGAAAGATTTAAAAGGGACCTGAGGGATAACTTCTTCACACAGAGGGTGGTGTGTATGTGGAATGAGCTGCCAGAGAAAGTAGTTGAGGCAGGTATAACAGCAACATTCAAAAGACATTTGGATAAGTACATGGATTGGAAAGGTTTAGAAGGATAGGGGCCAAACACAGGCAAATGGGACTAGCTTAGATGGGCACCCTGGTTGTCATAAATGAGTTGGGCCAAAGGGCCTGTTTCCATGCTGTATAACTCTACAACTCTATGACTGGAATATTGTAGTTGAGGAAAGATTGGATGCCAGGCTTTCTTTTTGCTGCATGCATGCTTTGACTGCTTCATTTACAGAGGAATTGTAAATAGGAATGAGTATTGTGTAAACATCAGCCAACAGTCCAACTCCTAACTTTATGATAGAAATAAGGTCAAAAGTAGTTGAATGTTTGACAAGGGGTCTGAGACCTGAAATGTTAACTCTGCTTCTCTTTCCACAGATGCTGCCACACCTGCTGAGCATTTCCACCATTTCCTGGTTTATCTCATGAAAACGTTATACCCTGGTGATCAATTGTAGCTGGGGTATCTACTTGGCATGTTAGGGACAGACTTACTTCATTAGCATTATGCAGTAGTTGAGGACGCTAGTCAACTCTCCAATCTTCTCTATGATCACTGTGAATGTATTTAAGTTTCAACATTAAAAATTCTGATATTAAATATTTTCAGGATTATAATAAACTATGGAGACACAAGAGATGGCAGATGCTGGACTCTGGAGCAACAAAACAAGCTCAGGAGGTCAAGCAGCATCTGGAAGGGTTCAAGGTGTCAGCAAAAGAATGGTAACCCACGTTGAAGCTTTGAGAACATAAATGAGGATGAAAAACAATAAATGAATTGATTGAAAACAGCAGTTAGGTGAGCTGCTGAGTAATCAGATGCACTGTGAATAGGTAGATAGAGACAGCATCTATGGAGAGAAATAAACAGTCGATGTTTTGGGTTGACAGTGTCCTGATGAAGGGTCTTGACCCAAAATATCAACAGTTTATTTCTCTCCATAGATGCTGCCTGACCTGCTGCGTTCCTCCAGTATTTTGTGTGTGTTGAATAGCTAGGTAGGCTGGGCAGCATAGATACAATATATGTAAAAACAAAGGCATCAGGTATCAATAAAGCATCAAGATAACATGAGAATCTCAGACCTACATAGAGGAAAAGGAGCTATCCGCAGAGCCACTAATGGTGATATCCATATCTCTTTTTGAGACAAAAGTGATAATTGACAATCAAATTATTTAAATATTAAGTATTCAATTGTTCAAATTGTTTAAAATACATTTATTCTAATTCTCAGGGAGATTCTCATCACAACTCTAACTCTGCTTCTTCGACAAAGGTTGAGGATGACTTGCTTCCACTCCAGTTTTGTGAGTTCTGAGATGGCTGATGAGACTCTTGCACAGTTCAGCAGGTGGCGGCTCTGGGGTGGGCGAGGGTGGATTGTGACATGGTGCACTCCTTCCACTGCTATAGGTCCTGTGTGTTCTCCAAACCATGAAGTCATACAGCAAAGAGAAACAGGGCTTTCAGCCCACCCTGTCCATGCCAGCTATCAAGTACCCATCTATACCAAGACCATTTACCAGACCTTGGTCCATAACCTTCTATACCCTGGCAATTCATGTGCTCATCTAGATACTTCTTAAACATTGGGAGATGCTCTACCTCCATCTCCCTTGCTGTGCAATCGCAACTTCAACCACCCTCCAGTGAAAAATATTCCTCCTTATTTCCCCTAAACTTCTGATGCTTCAGCTTACATTAAAGATGCCTCTGGTTATAGACACCTTGGCTATGGGGAAAAGTTCTCTACTGTCTACCTGATCCATGCCCCTCTTCATTTTGCATTCCTCTACCAGGACCCCCTCAGCCTTCTCTGCTCCAAGAAAAACAAATCCAGCCTCTCTCTGCTCATAATTGAGACACTCCACCCGAGGTAACATCCTGATGAATATTCTGTGCACTCTCTCTAGAACAATCACATAGTGTAGTGGTTAGGTAACACTATTACAGCGCCAGTGACCCAAGTTAAATTCCAGTTGCTCTCTGTAAGGAGTTTGTACATTCTCCCTGTGACTGCGTGTTTCCTCTGAGTGCTCCAGTTTCCCCTCACATTCCAAAAACAGGTTAGGAAGTTATGGGCATGCTATGTTGGCACCAGAAGCGTAGCGACACTTGTGGGCTGCCCCAGAACACTCCATGCAAAAAGATGCATTTCACTGTGTGTTTTGATGTACATGTGACTAATAAAGATATCTTACTGTGGTCACGCAGTATTCCATATGTGGCCGCACCAATGTGAACTATTACTTCCCTGCTCTTGTATTCTATGCCCCAGCTAATGAAGGCTAGCATCCCATCTGTCTTCATTACCACCATATCTACCTGTGCTGCCACTTTCAGGGATATGTGGCTTTGAACACCAATGTCACTCTGTTCTTCAATGCTTCCTAGGCCCAACCATTCACTGTGTATGTCCTAACCTTATTTGACCTCTCAACATGTATTTCTTTACACATCAGGACCGGAACATGGACAGGAGGTTCCCAATACCAATCCAAATGCTCTTGCTTCACTTTCAACTGTCATAGGCCAGTGGTTCCCAAGTATCAGTGGGAACATTGCATTTCTTCAAGGAAGCTTTGTGCACATTCTTGAATCATTTGCTCTCTCTGCCTGGGAATCTCTTTCTGTGATGGAGTGCAGAATAGTGAATCCACTTCAGGAGTCTGGTGTCACAAAAGTGAAAGATGTAACCTGTCCAAAGTAGAGACACAAGAGATCCTGCAGATGCTGGAATCTGGAGCAACACACACAAAATGCCAGAGGAACTCAGCAGGTCAGGCAGCATCCTGCCCGATGTACCTGACTGAGTGTAACTGAAGTCCAGTACTGGGGATATTGGCCTGGGAGAGGACCCTGACATTGGTTCACTTATCCTTCCAGTGGTGGTATTTGCTCAGAGCCTAGAGATGCCTGATATAGGTAATTCAGGTTTTGGAAACACATAGGAGGGGCAGGGATCACTTTTAACTGGTACACCTTGGGTTATGTGCCAGCTCAGAGATTTTTGGTCTTCAAATACCTTCTCGTACCAGCGACCCAATGCAATGCTGGTGCATTGAAAATGAAAGTAAATTTCATCGTCAACGTCTGCCTTTGCCAAAGAAGTGGCTCATGAGGTACAGGAAGTGGTCCATGTTTTCGACGGGCTTGGCCAGAACCTCTATCATCAGAGGGCAGTGTTGTGCAGCAGGGGCAGGTCGGTAGAGGACCTTTGTCTTGTGGATGCTGAGAGCAAGGGTCATTCCATTGTGTGCTTCCATGAATAAGTCAGTTTTGGCTTGGACCTCAGCCTTTAAGCATTTGTAAAGGCAAGCTGAATACTGCAGTTCAACTTTAATTCTGAAGCATCATCAGTGTGGGTTGAACATTCTTCCACTAAATCTGAAGATTAGCTTCTCTCGTGTGGGATCTCTTTTTGGAGATGATCTTTGATGGCCTCTTTCTGTGCTCTAAATTTCTTTGATTCCATGGCTCCTTACCACTACCACAGCTGAGAACAACAGACTGGTTATTCAATCTGGTTCCTGTTGCTCAATGTTGTAGTTCAAAACACATCCCTTTGCTATACTGGAAGAGCAGTGATAACTTAAAGAATTTACACTTATGGAACTCCTTGGCCACACCTTCAAGCTCAAACACTGTTTTACACTCAATGAAAAGCAGTCATTGTTATATCGTCAGTAAACATGACAATCATTTTGTTCACAAGGTCCCACAAACACCAATGAAATCTATAATTTAAAGTAGTGGTGGCTAAAAGATAAATATTGGCCAGGATCCTGCAAGAAGCAACTTGTTCCTTTGAGTCGTATCGCAGTATCTTTTACATTTGATAGCAATAGGTCTTGTTTTAACCTTTTATCTGAGAAGCACCACCTCTACCAGTCCAGCAAAAATTCACTGAAGTAGCTCTTTGGATTATGTGCTCAGCTGCGTCTTTGAACCTGCAGTCTACTTCCTGAGAGGTGAGAGCACTATGATCAAATCAACACCGACACCTACCAGTCTGACCAAAAAACCTCATTTGTAAGATGGAAGGGATGTGTCATCTGCAGTGAAGTAAAATGTCAACATACTATTACATGGTGGGGTTTATGAGGAAGTGGCTTGATTTGTGTGTGATAATCTACTCTCATCTGTCCTCACCAAGAGAAATGCTGCGTAGAATACGAAACACATCCATATCTTTCATCCAATTTATCAAAGTGAGCTACCAGTGCCCCAAATTTCCAAACACATTTAAAATTCCATTGCAATTCAAACAAAAAACATTGCACATTCCAAAATAATGTTAAACTGCCTTCAAATTGGGAGACACACACAATTGGTCAGTATGGAAATTCATCACCCTCAGAAAGGCACCTTTATTACACTGGCATCACTTTATTTCTTACACCAACTATTTACATGACACTGCTGATTAGTGATAGAGGTTTTCTTTACAATATAAACTATTTATATAGCGTCATCTTTGGCTCAAGGACTTTACAAATCACCATGATTTTTTTTGTAATACTGTTGTGCTGAATTTGTAAAAACTTGAGTGTCATCCTCTGACAAATGATGAAAGATATACCTAGCTTTATTCAAGTTCTTAATTGCAAAAACAAAGTACAAACGCTCAGAGATCCAACCACAATAATGGACTGAGAATCTTTCTGTTGCCTTCAGACAATCTGAATGTGCATAAACTAAACTTGCAACGAATGATATAGGGATATTAGAGAGAGGTCATGGCTGCTCTCCTGGATAGCTCTAAATAATCAATCCTGTGGCATTGTCGTGAAGTACATGGGGAATTATCTACCCCATCTCCCCATGCTTTGGCCAATATTTATGCCTGAAGCAGAAAGTAAAAAGGTTCTTCAGTGTTACAGTGCTGCTTGTGGGATCTTTCTGTGTAGCTTTGCACCCAGGTTTTCCTGCATTGTGGTAGTAGAAGGATTAAAATAACTAGCACAGACTATAAGAATGGATAGGAGGTTCAGTTGTAACCAACATGTGGAGGTGACCACATCTGGAGGGATTGTTTTGTTCAGTGAAGTCCTCTGAGAATGTTAAGAAAATAGAAGCAAGGGAATCAATAATGAATAAACTGAAGGAAGAGCAAGGGTCCAGAATTAACCGATACAGTGAAATAAGGAAAACTGCAGGCTGGAACCACACCAGCTTGAGTTGAAAGACAATATTTCACCGCAACATGTTCTCAACTTCACCAAGCATCAGCCATAAATTCTTAAATTAGCTGACTCTGTTAAGACCCACCATCTCAACAATAATTGGGAGTGACCAGTTGGCTGTGGCAAGATAAGAACCAGTGGGTCTCTAAGGCAATTCCAACCACAGCTAGGGCCTCAGTGACAGACAGAAGAGCTGGCCATCACTATGGTAATAAGAGAGAACTAGAGGCACAGGTAAAGGCAGAGAAATACCCCAAGTGATGAAGCTTGGTTACAAGACCACTAAATCCACAAGGAGACTGAGGTCCTTGAGTGAATTCAGGAATAATCAATTCCACCTTACTCTGTCCTGATGGTTCTGTACCAATAACCAGAATACTCATAACTGAAGTGGAAAATAGAGGTTCTAGTATAGTTGAACAGTAATGAGACAAAGGTGGCCAAAGTGGTTGGACCTGGACTGGACTATTAACATGGTGCCATGCAAGCAGATAGCCTACTCCTACCTCTCATGTCCTTTTGTGCTGATAATGTGTGCTCAAAATGGAGAAAAAGTCCTTCCCTTGTATAAACAACAAATATTCGTTGTTTTAAAACTCAGAAATAACAATCATTAAAGCAAGCATATCCAGAATATTTTACTTTATCAAAAAATATATTTCAAAGTTCTCAGTACTTTGGTTTTTCACCACTGTCAGTAGTTTGTGAATTTAAGTGTCAAGTCAAGATTTGAATTTATAACATGAAGTACTGTTGGAGTCCTTCACTGTCAGTGGTGTTGCCTTTAGTTTGTGATTTTAAGGTAGGACATTGCACATCCTCTTAGCAATCCCTGCATTTGCACCATGGATGTACATTGACATGGTCCTGCATGGTGGTCTGGAAGGGTGAGACAGCAAATACAAAGTTGGCTTGGCAGAAGGCAGGGGGTAGTCGTGGTGTTTTTTTAAAAATATATAAATCCTCTGTCATTTTTCAAATGTACTAATGATTTGGATGAGAATATAGGTGGCACAATTAGTAAGTTTGCAGAAGACAACAAAATTGGTAGTATTGTGGAGACTGAAGAAGGTTGTCCAAGGTTACAGTGGAATATAGATCAACTGGGATAGTGGGCAAGGGAATGGCAGATGGAATTCACTCAGACAGGTGTGAAGTGATGCATTTTGGGAAGTTAAACCAGGGCCAGACTTACACAGTGAATGTCAGGACTCTGGGGAACGTAGTTGAACAGAGAGACCTGTGGATACAAGTACATAGTTCCCTGAGAATTGGAACACAAGTAGACAGGGTGGTGAGGAAGGCAAATGGCACGCTTGCCTTCATTGGCTGAGTAGAAGACTTAGGACGTCATGTTAGTTGTACAAAAAGTTGGTAAGACTGCCCTTAGAGTATTATGCATAGTTCTGGTCACCACACTAGGAAGGACATGATTTAGCTAGAGGGTACACCAGGATGTCACCTGGATTGAGTTATCAGAAGGAATTGGATAGGCTAGGTCTGTTTGCCCTGGAGTGAAGGAAGCGGAGTAGTGAACTATATAAAATTATGAGAGGCTGAGACAGAGCAGGTAGCTAGTGTCTGTTTCCCATGGTAAGGGTGTCTACAACCAGAGCATGTAGGTTTAAGGTGAGAGGGAGGAGTAAAGGGGATCTGAGGGATATGTTTTTCACACAAGGAGTAGTTGGTATCTGGAATGAGCTACCAGAAGAGGTGGAGGCAGGAACATTAACATTTAAGAGGCATCTTGACAGTACTTGAATGAGTAGGGCATAGAGGGATATGGAATTAATACAAGCAAGTCGGATTAGTGTGGTGGTGGGCATAGATGGGGTGGGCCAAAGGGCATGTTTCATTGCTGTACAACTCTGTGCCTCTGACTCCAAGGCATCATAAAGTCAGGTGTTGTTTAAACCCAAGTCATTTAAATGTAACAATGGAATAAAAATTTATAGTCCCATTCTTTCCCAGTGGTAACATTCTCATTTGAGTCAGGTTGCAGTTGAAATCTCATCTAGAGATGTTAAACTAAGTCCTGTTACACCTATTTTCTGTAAAAAAAATCCACAACACTATCTGAAGGGCAATGAGTTCTCCTTTTGTCAATGCTATCTGCATAACAATTCAATTACAAAAACATTCACTGATCATCTGCTTCGAGGTTCCACTATACATCTTCATTCTGAAAAAATACAACATTCTTGACATTAATGACTCCATGAGGAGGTCAGCAACCCCTCTGAGCAGAGATAATCTCGCCTTCCCTTGATAAGAGCTAGACTGACCTTGGTTCCCAGGCACGGCTACCTGCCCACATCTCATGTCCCAGTGCATTTTTCAGCTTCCCATATTTCCGTTCAAATTGCTTTTTGACATGAACTATGCAATTAATTTGCTTCTCCTCCCACAATCTAATAGTTGTCTGCAAAAGAAGCAGCAGGTTCAGGCTACACAAGCAGAATTGCACCACATTAACACAAGAGCATGTGTATATTTCACACCCTGTTGTGCAGCAAAGGTTCACTTACCTCTTTTTTTGTCTGTTTATGTTACTGTGAAGCTCCTCAAGGTATTTTATTACATTAATGGCCAGAGGGGAAATTGAATGATTTGAATGTGTGATCCACAGCCTTCAGAAAGAGGACAACTCAAATAATACCCTCACAGCCAGAAATATTAAAGATCTGCAAATCCTTCTACACCAGTGCATGTGACAGAAAGGCAACAGACAGCAGAGCTTCCTGGAACTTCCTGTCCTCTAGGATGGAGGTCTTAGAGGACAGCAGGCAGGAGAGTCTGGATCAGTCACTGACTCTGGAAGAGCTAACAAATTCCATCCTTACCCTTGAGATGAACGAAACTCCTGGAAGCAATGGCTTACAGACAGGTTGCACTTGGGACTGGATGGGCTGGACCTGCTGGAAGTGTAAATGTTATGTTTCTAGCTGGCAGCACCCATAAGGGCATCATCACCCTCATCTACAAGCAGAAGGGACAGAGAGCAGACATCAGGAGTTGGCAATCCACCTCACTAATGAATGTGGATTACAAGATCCTGTCCAAGGCCATCAACAATTAAATCAGACCTGCTCTGTGACAACTGATCTCCCCAGACCAAATCTGTGCTGTGCCTAGCAGGAAAACCTGCAACAACCTTGTGCTGCACAGGGATACCATCACCTACATGCAGGACAAGGGGGTTGAAACTTGCCTGGTCAGCTGAGACCAAAAGGACTTTGACAAGATATTGCATGAATAACGTGCTCTCCAAAATGGTCTGGGGGAGGGAATCAGGAATTGGATCCAAATGTTCTACACAGGCAACAGTAGTACATTAGCAGATAGCTTCCCCAACAGGTCTGGTGTCAGGCAAACTTGCCTACTCTCCTGTCTTGTTTGTGTGTTGCATGGAACCTTTGGCCAAATCCATCAGGAAGGACACATACATACCAGGGTGACAATGCCAGGCAATGGAGGCACTCAGGTCAAACCCTCCCTATATATGGACATCACTGTCTTCTGTTCACATCCATAACTGGTCTGCAGATTGATTAGCATCTGCAACCTGTTCTCTGTTCCCTTCACCAGTCTGACTGCCTGAATGTGCTGGGAATCTGGTTCAGAGGTGCTAGTTGGAGCAGCTACAAAAGGTCCAACAAAAATTGGAAGTGTGGGAGTGATGGTGGACAAGAATGTGGCCATCAAGTGCAAGGTGCTCTCGGTGTTGCTGTACATGGCATAGGCTTGTGCCATATCCCACTTCACCACCTTGGCAGTCACTTGAGCCACCTTCTGTTTCATCTGGGGATCCAAGATGGAGAGTGCCCGACGGGTCATGGTGCACGAGTGCCCAGGGAATAGAAGAAACACTGCACCCAACATTGCCTTTGTCCTGATGGCTGCCTTTGTGAGTCACTGCATCAAGCTGTGTGTAGAAGTGTGCAAACACCACACATCAGGTGCTGAGGTTCTTCCTGTCCTCCGCATTGTGGGCCTGACCTTGTTTCTGTGTGGTGATCCATCCAGCTGGCCTTTGCTGCACTACCTGTCCTTCACAGGAAAGTTCCTTCAGAGAAGGACCTTTGACCAGCAGTCCATCACTCAATGGTCAACACTGAACATTCTGCATTCACTGTAGGAGTGATGGATCCTGTGGGATGTTTCCCAAACAGACCATCAAAACCATTTGGCAGTCCATCTCATTGCCTGAACTCACCAACAAGTACCAAGACCTTGCTTAGAGAAGCAGCCCCTGCTCATCAGCTTATTGGTAGGGCTCAAGTTGACAGACTACACAGGACAGTTTTCTATAATATTATAAAAGGAACAACTTGGCAGTAGTGTATTTATTATGCATTGAGAGACATGGCAACAATATTATCACCATTTAGAAGGTGGTCATATCTGCTTCCAGCTATTGTAAATAACTCAGACAATGGGAATATTTCAACAAAAAAAATCCACTGTGTGTCACCACTCTGAACCCATCTTATCAAATATAATTCGTTAAAAGTTGTAATAAGATCAGTACAGTTGAGAATCACATTTTGTAAAGCAGGGAGCTCATTTGTAATAAATTAAGCACAATAACTGTTCAATGGGAATTATTCTCTGAAGAAAGGTGGTTTGGTATAGTTACGATTTTGGCCACTTTTTGGTGCTCCATATTGTTATATTTTCCTGTTGATCAGTTTGATGAGCAGGAAATCTAAAACTACATCACAAAATGTCTACTACTATGATGTCCCGTTCAAGTACATGGGATGAGGAGAAAAATCAAAGTGGGGAAGTTTGTGTTTTCTCCCAATAAGTGCATAAAACCAACTTAAAGATTATCTGGATTTGTTTTTTTTAAAACAACTATCACACATGCAAGTTGGCAATTTATTCCATTTGCTCTCTATTAGTGTGCCAATTAATTTTGAACCACAGCAGTATTACAGAACTATTTGCAAATAAAACTACATTCCAAATACAACTCTGTAAATTATAACTTATCTTGTGCAGTATATTAAATGGTTTTGTAACAAGAGTTCTTCACTCTACAGTTGGTGTCATCTTTGTAGTTTTGCACATCTGCAGAAAAATGCATCTACTGGATGCCCAAAGATTCTGGATCTTCACTCTTACATAACTGATAACCAGATTCTAATAAAACAGAAATTAAAATATTGTAGAATAAATTCAGTTTTCATCCTCCAAAACATTTTGGGGGCAAAAATCATTACCCAGACTAAAGCAAGGCAATAAGGAATTGGAAATGTAATGGGAATGAAATGCTTTAATAACATTGTGCATTATAATAATACATTAGCTATATAACACACAAAAAGGAAGAGACTAAATATGGTTATAAAAATGGAACATTCTGGAAACAGTCAGTAGGCTAGGCAGCATGTGGAAAGAGAAGCAGAATTAACTTTTCAGGTTGAAGATTCTGTAGAACTGAGAAAGTGAGAGGATCAGTTTGAAGTTGCTGAGGGAGTGGGGGAAGGATGGATAGGTTGAGGCCAGGATTGCCATGGGGATATGTGGTAGATGAAGTCACTGGGTTGATATGAGATTGGGTTTAATCAGAATGTTTAAAAAAAGCACAGACATTTTCATAAAAACTATAAAAATGTAAAGTTGTACAAAGTCTCAGCAGATCACAGTCCTGATACAAAGAGAATAAGTGAGCCTATATTACGGATTGATGACCTACAGCAGATTCACCAGTTCTGATACAAAAGTTACCTGAAGTTGCAGAATTCAATAGTGACTGCAGAAGGCTGCAATGTGCCCAGATGAAAGATGAGGTGCTGTTCCTCAAGTTTATTTTGGGCCTTGTTAATACAGTGCAGGAGGCCAAAGACAAGCAAGTCAGAGTGGGAGCAGGAAGGAGAGTTAATGTGGAAGGCAACAGGAAACTCAAGATCATCGGTGCATACTGAACACAAGTACATCACAATCAGAGTTTGGTTTCTCCAATTTAAAGGGCACCACATTTTGAACACCAAATGCAACAGACCATTTTGAAATTACAAGCAAAATTGCTGCTTCCCTTGGAATGACTGCTTGTATCCTTGGTTGATGGGGAGGCAAGAGGTAAAAGGATGGGTGTATGATTGCATGGGAAAATGGTTGGTGCAGGAATATAGAACACTAGAGCACAGTACAGGCCCTCCAGCCCACAATGTTGTGCCAACATTTTATTCTACTCTAAGATCTATCTAATCCTTCCCTCCCACATTGCCCGCCCCCCATTTTTCTATCATTCATCTGTATATTTAAGAGTTTCTTAAATGTCCCTAATGTATCTGCCCCCACAAATTCCGCAGGTAGTGAGTTCCATGCACCGTCCACTCTAAAAGCTTACCCCTGACATCCCCCTTATACCTTCCTCCAATCACCTTAAAATTACGTCCCCTCATGTTAGCCATTGTCACCCTGGGAAAAAGTCTCTGACTGTC
>JARFYF010000055.1:17736002-17746673 GCA_030265395.1 Rhina ancylostomus
AATTTTACTGTAATGAAATTACAAATAATTTACTGCTCTGACGTTTTACATCACTTTCTGATCCAAAAGTGGCTTCCTGGTATTGAACAAATATGCATGCAAGACCCTTTGTTTATAAAAGCATTTAACAAACTATTTCATTAAACAAACTGTTGGACATTGTTTCAAAATTTAAGATATGGGTAGGTTTTTTTACATGACATTATTGTAGAGCTTGCAACATGCCCTTATTTGAAGGTAATGCCTATATTCCCAAAATACTACCGCTGTTTTTTAATGTGGCCACGCTATTAGGATCTACAACAATTATGACCCTAAAATGTTAATAGCTTCTTTTTTCCACTTGACCTGCTGAGTTTTTACAGCATTTTGTGTTTTTATTTCAGATTTTTATCATCCACAGTTTTTCTCATTTTCATTTACTGATTTTTATCAGGCTAATTCCACGTTTTACAATTATTGTTAACTTTTTCTTTTGTGAATGGATGGAAACTGGAAGTTGTTAACTTTTTCTTTTGTGAATGGATGGAAACTGGAAGTACTCTGAACAAGTTTCTAAGCTTTTCTTACACTGATTTCTTTGTTGTTTTGCCACTTACATTTATTTGTCAATATTTAGAAGCACCTCATATGCTTGTCCTGACAGAAAGTTTGAAAAACCCAGCAGCATGGTTAGCCTTCTGCATCACCCACCCTACTCCACTCTGTCCCACATAACACATTGGTAACACTTGGTATTATACAAGTTATTTCTTAGGCCAATTTATTTCTTTTTTTGGACAAAGAGTTAGAAAACAGAATTAACTTAAAATTCATGTTTGATCTGGACAACATAATGGGATTAATAGCCTCCTGTGTCATAAATTTCTGCAGAACAATTAGAATCAGTTTTGTTATCACTGACATGTGCCGTGAAATTAGTTGTTCAGTGGCAGCAGTACAGTGCAAGGCAAAAATTACGATAGGTGAATAAATAGTGCAAAAGAGGAATAGTGAAGTAGTGTTCATGGACCATTCAAAAATCTGATGGCAGAGGGGAAGAAGCTGTTCCTAAAATGTTGAGTGTGTGTCTTCAGGCTCCTGTACCTCCTCCCTGATGGTAGTAATGAAAAGAGGGCATGTCCTGGATGGTGAAGGTCTTCTTCAATGATGGATGCTGCCTTCTTCAGGCACCGTCTCTTGATGATGTCCTTGATGGTGGGGAGGGTTGTGCCCATGATGGACATGGCTGAGTCTACAACCCTCTGCAAGCTCTTTCTATCCTGCACATTGGAGCCTCCATGCCAGGCAGTGATGCAACCAGAATGCTCTCCACTGTCTATCTGTAGAAATTTGCAAGAGTCGTTGGTGACATACCAAATCTCCTCAAACTCCTAATGAAGTAGAGCTGCTGGTATTCCTTCTTTGTGATTGCATCAATGCATAGGGCTCAGGATAGATCCTCTGAATAATTATGCTGTTTCCCTTGCCCCAGACAGAATGACTTTAGGACTAATATATCAGTTCATTGATCATCTTCCTCCCTATTTTTCTTGCCCAATTTCCCAAATTCCTTGATTCCTTTGGTAGCTAGAAATCCATTGATACTTGCATTGAATACATTCAATCACGGACCAATCAGCTCTGTGGTAGAGAATCTCAAAGATTCTTAACCTTCTGAGGAAAGAAGCTCTTCTTCTTCTCTGTCCTAAATGACTGACACCTTACCCTGCGTTTTGTCTCAGATCTCAGTCAAGCATCTATCAGAGCACTCTTCTTATTAAAGAGCATCAGCCACGTTGCCCCATCTCTCACTGAGATTTCTACATAAGAACTTCTGATCTGGAGCAGTGGCCAACGTTTCAGCTCCACACCTACAGAGCAATCCACAGAGAGGGCCTGTGCAAAGTTTGTACCTTAGTCATGGAAATAAGTCAGTGCTTGGAAACGTGAAAGGTACCCGTGAGTGGTTTTTATTCAGTCACAAGAAACAATCATACTGACTAAGCAGCATTGAATGCCTATTCCCAATTCCCTTTAAGGTGGTGATGAGACACTACTGATGTACTGTAATCCTTGTCATAATGTCCTCCAACAATACTTTAGGGAGG
The DNA here is from genome assembly GCA_030265395.1 of Rhina ancylostomus. NCBI lineage: Eukaryota > Metazoa > Chordata > Chondrichthyes > Rhinopristiformes > Rhinidae > Rhina > Rhina ancylostomus. Next base: position 17,738,093 of record JARFYF010000055.1, read on the forward strand.
GAGTTTCAAGGAGTTTGACCTAGCAACAAAGAAGGAGCAGTGACATATTTTCAAATATGCCACGAGTCAAGGAGAGTTCAACCCAGGACTAACTCAAAGGAGAAATAAAATAGAAAGTTCACCATTTGCATTTCATTTTGGAATGTTTGGTTTGCATCAAACAATTAAAATTCTTTTATATAACAATACAATACTGTCTTTGGGCAACTACTAAATACATCTGTGTGACATTCCTATTTGGTTTTAAATTAAGCAATTGTATATTTTGACTAAATGATTGGATAAGGAATTGTAATATGATTTTTAAAATAGTATTTGCACAGCGCAAGTTCAAAGTTATCAGTTTACAGTTTGACTCATACTACCAAAATTTTAAAACTATGGCCAATTCCATGATGCCAAGTATTTTCTAACCATATCTTTTCATTTAGAGCACTGCATTTGTCCCATATAACTTAATGCTGAATTTACATAAAACATGGGAAGTATATTCAACAAATAATAATTTATATAAGATTCAGTAACAGAAAGATAACATATATTTATCTCGTTTATTTTATAATCATGTTGCTCCATTGAAATACTTGATTTACAATGGATTAGCCTCTCTTCTCAATGCAAAACTCTTTGGCAGATAGAGTTTAACTATAAATGTGCCAGCCAGCCTGGCCACCAGGTGAAGAGTTGGCAGTTTAAGAGGGATAAGGAGTGTTTGCAATACCACTTTCTTATTTTACTACAAATCTTCTAAGACAGTTTTAAAGAACGTACCACCATCCATATTGCTCCAACTTTCCTGACATGACTTAGGAGCCATCATCTTCTCTGCTATGCTTTTATATTCAGTAAACATTTGTTGACCTCTCATCAGGAGCTTTGGAATTTATGAACCTGCCACATTTAATAGATTCTATTTGATAGTACTCAACTTGGAGCCAGTACAGTCTGGTTTTTTTTTGGCTTTTGGATTATTAGCGTTTAGAGTGATTTAGTATTGATTGCTGCCCCTTTAAGCTCAGTGTGTCACGTTATGTTTCATTTACAGAGCTACATATAGGTAAAATACCCTTTAAATCTGAAGAGCACTCAGTGTTTTAATAAATAACTGTTACTTATTTGTATTATTATTTGTTCAGTTTGATGACATAATCCTCATGATTAATTATTATATAACCTTACAAATTCTTAAGTGATTTTACTGTTGATAACAATATCCATAAAAAGAACATATTGTACAACCAATATTGCTTCAAATCTTCAACAGTCATGTGCAGAAAGGACAGAGGAAATAGAAATAATATCTCCCCTGGAACAACTTCATAATGATAGGAATACATCAACGTGCAATTTCTTCTGAATTTTTACAACCTCTATAGATCTGATTGATGAAACTAAGCTGGTGTTCTTATGCCTAAAGGCTATATGCTTTCATTGTTTTATTTTCCAATAAAAAGAAAAGGTCATACACATGCATAAACCAGAAAGAAGGATAAGGAGTCAGTCTCAGTAGGAGCAAAAAAGAACAAATTATCCACATATTGATCGCAACTGACCTCACAAAAATAGCAACAGAATTTAATTAAATGCAAGAGTTAAGGTAATAAGAATACCAGGGGTTCAACCAAGGAAAGTGTCCAGAAAGCAGTTCCCCTTTGCAGTCACAGAGAGAAGACTTTTGTTGTCTGTTCCAACTGGTTGCAGTGAAGGACTCAGCTTTGGGCAGCACTGGAAAAATCAGACAAGACCATTTCACCTAGCAGGTGATGAAAGCAGATAAGGACTTGTATTTAAAGAGGACTTTCATTAGATCTCCAGGTGATCTCAAAGTGGTTTACAGTGGATTGGATGTATTGGGAATTATTGTGTTAAAAGCACTCAAAGTTTCCACAAATACCAAATGAACCTGGTTTTGATAGCATTGGTAAAGCAAACATGTTGGACATAGGAGCAATATGCTACTATAGAATCTCTTGTATCCACCTAAACTAGAAGCTTTGTATATCCAGCATGATTCTTCTGAAAAAGGGTAGTTTTGCACACAAGGTTAACTGGATCTACCCGTCCTCTGCTGTGGTTATATTTATCAAAACTTCTTGCCATACTGCTCATATTTATTACATTTTATATTTATGGTAATAATAATTATAGTAGCTTATACCTATTTCTTTATTTAGTGTCTATTCTTGTGCACATTTAAATTTTGTTGTTAATATAATGATTCTGAACACACAATATTATAATTGGGGTAACAGAACAGTTTTGTTTCTGAAGTTGTAATCCAGAGCCAAGAACTAATGATCCAGGGATCCAAGTTCAAATCCACTGGGTAACTTAAAGTCAGTTGAATAAATAAATCTGGAATAAAAGTCTGGAATAAGTAATGGCAGCCAGGTAACCACCCATAGGCAGTAATAACCATCTGGTCCATCAATACACTTTAAGGAAGGAAAGATTGTCATTACCCTAACTACCTTTGAAGTGGCTGAGCAACTCACTTAGTTCAAAGGGACAGTAGGAATCAGTAATAAGTGCTGGCCTTTCCAGAAAGCTCTGACCACATGAATGAAGTATGAGGAATCACGCATGACAAAGTGAGATAAATGAAATATTTTTCTAAATATAGCTTTTAATATATAATGATTTTCCTTTGTAGTTTCATGAGTAAACGTGCCATGAATGGCTGAGGAGAGGTAGTGCTTTTGTAACAGACACAAGGGATGCCTGAATCATTTAATGTGTTGCAGGTGTATATTCAGTATCATCACATGTATCTTGTGTAGCACTTTGCTGTCATTCATATTCCTGCCATAAATTTCTATTAATTAAATTTTATTTACAGCGTGGTAACAGGCCCTTCTGGCCCAATGAGTCCGCACAGCCCATTTTAAACCCCTTATTAACCTACCCGTGCCTCTTTAGAATGTAAGAAGAAACCGGAGCAGACACAGGAAAACGTACAAACTCCTTGCAGACAGCAACAGGAATCGAACCCCGATCGCTGGCGCTGTAATAGCATCGCGCTAACCGCTACGCTACCGTGCCACCCCCATTTCTATCATGACTATCGTGGTCTATCATGACCTCCAAGGCAGCTGATGATGTAGCTTTCACCTAAAGGCTTTTTCTCTACATTTCCAAGTCAGATTGTATTATGGTCCAATGGTCCACATGTTGTATGTTTTGAAGCAATTAAACATCAGGCCTATGACCCAGTGATGACTGCCCTCTCCTGGCTGCCATGTCTCATGGCTCCTGTGTCCCACACAACAAGACACGCTTGTTATTTTCTCCAACTGATATTGCCAATCCACTGTGAACTGATTCTTTCCCCAGAGCGCCAGACCCTATTCCAAGCTTCAAGTTACCAAGCACCAACTAACAATCCAAAGAACCAAGGTTCTTAAGTGTCTTTCCAGAAAAATAAAAGCATCACAAATAAATTGAAAGCTGTATCCTGCCAGCAGCTGGTAAGATTTCTTAAGAAATGTGTGAAGAAATGTGCTTGAGTGTCTTTGGGGTACAGGCTCAGAGTAATGAGTTGGGATTTACTTGCAGGAATTCTGCAGTGGTTATGTAAAGAGCAGGGGAAAATGATGGATGATATCTGTTGTAGGATTGTGGTCAGGTCAGGCCATAGTGGGAGTGGATATATCAGCAATATTTATCTTAAGTGAAGGCTTTCCATAGTTATTGCTAGCCAAACCCTTTCAAGAATCTACTCAAACCTCCTCGCCATTATCAAATACCACTCCACCCTTCTACTGCAACTGGCTTTCACTCACCACAGTCCTATCAGCTACTGTCATATGCCGTTTCTCCAATCCTCCTGTACCTAACATAAGACACAGAACAGTACAGCACAGGAAGAGGGCCTTCAGCTCATACTGAATACCAAATTAAACTAAACCCATCTGCCTGCACATGATCCATATTCCTTCATTCCCTGTATGTTTATAGGACTGTCTGAATGCCTCTTAAACGCCACTATCATGTTTGCTTCCACCACCACCACCCAAGGAAGCATGTTACAGATACTTACTACTCTCTGTGTAAAAAAAACTTAGCCCATACATCTTCTTTAAACTTTCCTCCTCTTACCTTAAAGCAATGTCCTCTGGTATTTGACATTACTACCCTGGGAAAAAAGACTCTGACTGTTTACCCTATTTATGCTTTTCATAACTTTATGAACCTCAATCAGATCTCCCTCAACCTCCAACACTCCAGAGAAAACACTCCAAGTTTGTTCAACCTTTCCTCATAGCTCATACCCTCTAATCCAGGCAGCATCCTTGCAAACCTCTTCTTACCAAAGCCTTCACACCCTGGTGACCAGAACTGCACACAATACTCCAAATGCGGTGTAACCAAAGTTTTATGCAGCTGCAACATGACTTTCTGACTCTTGTACTCAATGCCCTAACAGATGAAGGCAACAGAGCCATACACCTTCTTTACCACCCTATCTATTTGTGTTGCTACTTTCAAGGGGCTATGGACTTGGACCCCCAAGATCCCTCTGTACATCAACCTTGATGTCTTTTACCCCACTCCTTGCCTTTTGCCTGAGGAAATGTTTACTGACAGAATTTTGTCAATCGTATCATGCATTTTCCTTCCAAATCTGGAACTCCATCTCTCCAATGCTTCTCCATTTCAGCTCTCTCTTCCCAGTGTTGCTGGATCCTTCAGAAGTACACAGGCATCCTTCCCCCACCTCCTAGTGCTTTCAATTATCATAATTGCCTCTCCATTTACCTCACCTCCTACAAACCCCCTCCTGGTTTTCTGGATCCCTCACATCCACCCCAATTTTAACTGCACCTCATAAACCTCATTCTAAACACTAGGAGAATCCTTTCCAGGACCAGCCTAAAGCTTTGCTTTTCAAAGAAGCAGAGATAAAATTATCTATATTGCTAAATAAACTGTGTTTTTAGTAATCAAGGGCTTTTTAACAGTTGCTGTTAAATATGCACTCACCCTTAGTGTTATTTAAACTTGCCATGCTTTCAGAAGTGCTTTCACTTCTAAGTCAGCACGTTGTGGGTTGAAGTCCCACTCCCAAGACTTGAGCATAAAAATCTACACTCCAGTATTGCCCTGTTGGAGGTGGTGCATTAAGTTCCACATCTTAAAAGATCCCATGGCACAATTTTGATGAACTCCAGGGAAGTTATCCCTTGTAGTCCGACTATTACTTATCCCTTGTGGTCTGGCTATTACTTATCCCTCATTCCACATTATTAAAATGTTGTTTGGCATGTTTAAAATACGTCAGCTGTGTGCAAATTGGCTGCAGCATCTCCTGTACAAATCATAAACTCTTAATTCACTTCAAAGCACTTTGAAAAATCCTGAAAAGACACTAAATAAAAGCAAGTCTCCATTCTAAATGAATCTGAAAAAAAATCAAACAAGAATATTATAATACTCTTTATAAAAATCCAGTCTAAGATGCTGATTATGTAATATATTTTACATTGCAAAGAATGCACATAAACCTCCCTGATAATAATACCATGGAAGTCCACAAATGATTTAAGTACAAAGAATTGAGAATATGATTCATATGCATGTTAATGAAGATTTTTCTTTGTAAAAGTCCTATGCTACCTTCCTCTTTACTGAAAGTTAAAAGACAGTTCAACGTAGTAGAGCAGAAATATTCATATCAAAATCATTTTTTAAATTCCAGTGTGCATGCTGTTATTGATATTTTGCTGACCAGAAATCTGATCCTAACTGTAACTAAGATAGAAGTTATGTGCTACTGGAGTTAGTTTTTATTTTCCTGGCCAAGAAATGATGTAATCTAGACACCTTTCTAAAATCTATTCATATTACAAACAGAACATTTCATCGTTATCAAAGTTACTAAGATATCTTTCATTTACTTTCATATTTTTTCTGCATTCTAATTTCACATATTTGAATACTATTGATGATTGGCTATTTCATCATATTTGCAATAAAAAATATAGAAGCAAAGCTGAAATGGGGCCCTTTGCCCATGCAAAATTCAATATACTTAAGAGGTAATCATTAAGATAACATCATGGAAACTAACAATTAACTCCTCCAGTTCTTGACTGTTAATGTGGAGATGCCTTAACTGTCTAGCACAGGCTTTGTTCATTGCACTTGTCCATATATGCAGATTCCTCTGTTATGCTTTGACAATTTACTTTAAAAAATCCATCCTTCACTAAGAATTCATTACTCCACTATTAATAGGAAACATCCAGAGGATTCAGAATTTCTATAAATTGCAATCATGTTGAAACAAAACATAAAAAAGTTAGGTGCAACACACAACATGCTGGAGGAACTCAGGCTGCGTCTACTGAGGGAAGTGGACAGTCAACGTTTTGGGTTGAGACCCTTCATCAGCACTGGGATTTCCAGCATCTGTAGTCTTTCTTGTGTCTCCATAAAAAGTTAGGCACTTCCTTCAGTACTGTGACCATGGCTTAAATATTTTAAATTTGAATCCTCCTCTCAAAAAATGTGAAAAATAAATTTGACACAACAACTGTATTATGAGAAGGATGAAATTGCAGATTCATAACTTTCTATTCTAATAGTGGGCAATAGAAACATAACAACTTGCATTGAAATAATGTCTCTCTATTGGAAGAGGTCATGCTGCATCACAAATGTATTATTGGATAAAAACGTACAATTGTTGATTTTGTAAAAGATACAGGATACTTTAGAACTTATAACAGATGTTATGAATGTAACAGAATCTTGAAAAGGAAGAACTGCCAATCATTGACCAAGCACATAAAATTTACAAGCACTTTTAACACTATTTGATTAAAATTTCATAAATGCTAGCATATTTAAATAAAACCAAACCATGAGCAATTAGAAACTATTACAATTACTATTCCAATAATATTAACATATTATTCTCAGTCAATCTGATAATTGCAAAGATGTTGCCTCCTGCACTTGTGCTGAACTCATCAATTTTTTCACCTTCGCTACTGACATTAACCCTGCTCTCGAATTCACATGGACCATTTCTGACTCCCTTTTCTGGATCTCTCCATCTCCACCTCAGGAGACAACCTGTCCACTGACATTTACTATAAACCCACTGACTTCCACAGCTCCCTGGACTAAACCGCCTTCCATACTATCTCTTGAAAGGATGCCATCCTTTCCTCTCAGTTTCACTCTCTCAACTGCATCTGTTCTCCAGATGAGGCCTTCCATTACAGGGTATCTGAGATGTCCTCCTTTTTCAGGAAATGTGGCTTCCCTTCTACTGTCGTTGATGAAGCCCTCTTTTGAATTTTCTCCATTTCTCAGTGTTCTGCTCTCACTTTATCTCTCTCCAAACAGAACGGAGATAGAGTTCCCCTAGCCCTCACCTTTCACCTGACTGGCCTCTGCATCCAGCACATCATCATTCATCATTTCTACCAGATGTATCAAGATCCCACCACCAGCCACATCTTCTCCTCCCACCCCTTTCTGCCTTCCACAGGGACCACACCCTCTATTACTGTCTGGTCCGCTCATTCCTCCCCACCCACCCCTCCCTGACCCCTGGCTCTTTCCCCTGCACCCACAGGAGGTGCAACACTTGTCCTTACACCTCCTCCCTCAACATTATCCAAGGACTTAGACAGCCCTTCCAGGTGAGGCAAAAATGTACATGTACCACCTCCAACCTTGTTTACTACATTCAGTGTTCCTGATGTGGCCTTGTGTACATCACTGAGACCAAGCACAGATGAGGTGACTGATTTGCCAAGCACCTGCACCCTGTCTTCTTTATCATGAGCTTCTGGTTGCACGCCATTTCAGCTCCCCTTCCCATTCCCACACTGACCTATCCATCCTCTGCCTTCTCCACTGCCAGGGTGAGGCCCAATGCAAACAAGAGGAACAACAGCTCATATTTCTCCTGGGTAGTCTACAACCCAAAGGTATGAACATTAAATTTTCCAATTTCTGGTAACATGCACCTCCCATGTCCCACCCCTTTCTCTCTTCTTTCAATCCACCTCTGTTCTCCTATTTTTGTCCCCTTTCCCACCCCCCATTCCCCATTTTCGTTCCCCTCCCTGGTCCCATACACCTACTACACACACATTTCACCCACTGGATCTCCTATCCCACCTGGTTCCAACTAACCTTCACCTCTCTACCAATGGATCCCATTATCAACTTCCTTACTTATCAGATTCCAGCGCTGGTAGCCTTTGTGTTCCCAACTAACTCCTAGTTCCTAACTTTTTTTTGTTGCCTGCCCCCACCTAGCTCCACCAGCCTCTTTTTTCTGTCTCCCAACTCCACTTCTCCCCCTCCCCTACCTGGCTGCATCTGCCCATCATCCTTCACCCTGTTACGGACTAGGACTATTAGTGAGTGTCCCTTTTAGATAGTGTGTGTGTGTGTGTGGTGCTTACGTCAACAGAAGATAAAGAACGTCATGACACTGTTGTTGAAACAACCAGTCGGAGTCAGTCTGATGAAGAGAGAGAGACAGAAGAACGAGAGAGAGAGAGAGAGAGAGAGAGAGAGAGAGAGAGAGAGACATCAGCCTGCTTGTTTTCTCTGT
>JARFYF010000055.1:17782660-17801678 GCA_030265395.1 Rhina ancylostomus
TCTTTCAGGAGTCCAGGAATGAGTTGAAAACAACTTGGTGCTTTGCAGAGTTTTACTGAAAAGCTTAAAACAAAGAAACAGTCACATAGCACATGGCAGTAGCTTTGATGAGCTGAGACAAAAGGGAACAAAAGGTGAGCTCAGGCCAGGGGGAAGGAAGAGCCAGTGGGAGATTAACAAAAGACGATACCTTTTATACCTGAGATAAGAGATGCTCTTTAGCTAACCATAGTCCAATCAGGAAACCTATTAGATAGTTGTGGCCAAACGAATGAAAAAACCCATATTCACCTGATGGACGAACCAATAAGCTAGTAAGTGGCCATTCCTTGTGCAGCCACTTGAGGTGTATTAAACACTATAGATGTTAAAAAAAATTAAAAACAGTCGAATCCAACACTTACTTGCATTTGGGCAAGTTGCCCACTGTTGTTAATATTGTGAGGGTCATCAAATGAGATCGTTTTTGCCAAACTATACTGCCACCAATTCAGATTCCAATGCAGAAATTCACTCATTTTGTTTCAAAATACGAGTTGCTAGTCCACAGTGTGTCAGAGGGAGATGGATTAGTGATTCCTGAGAATTACAAATCTGTTAAGGGATTTGCATGATAAACACCTTGGCTTGTGTCCAATGATAGAGCTATCAGAGATGACCTGGGTGAAATAAATTATATAGAGACAATAGTGAATGTGTACCGCATTGTCAAATGTCAAGCAAAGTGCCATGGAAATGGCCCACTAGAACATGGCAACAGCACACTGTTGTTTCAGACTTACAAGGGCAATATTGTTCATTGTGATAGATAGCCTAAGTGGATAGAAATATTTGAGGGATCAAACCAGCACAAACAAAACAAATATTTTGTGCAGCTCGTTTACCATATATGGGCTTCCAAAAAAAACTGTAGTCAGATAACAGACTTATTTTTAGTTCAGAAGTTGTGCAAGTCATGAGTGAAATTGATGCAAATTGATACTGGAATTCTCATTGTAGCCAAAAAAGAGAAGTAAATTACAAGAGCAGAGTTGAAAGGCAAAATAGAATTTAATTCATTGTTTTAAGATTTTGCTATTAAAACTCTGCAATGGAATGAGTTAGTATATTATCTATATTCAAATCATTACATAACTGGAACAAATGCAACTCTTCATTGGGGAGGATTGGGCTGGGGTGGAAGTGAACAGCAAGCACAATTCTTCGAGCACCTACCTATTCGAAGATTGACACATTGACCAAGCAAACATGATCCTCATTACTCAAATGCTGAAGCAGGTCCCAATTCTCCAGCCAAGATCTACATTGGTGCAAATGTCCATTACCAGTCATGGGCTTCAGTTGCAAAACTTGGATTGTGTGCAAATGACATCAACGCATCTGCTGCACGGGGTTTGTCATCACCGCACAAGCTGGCAACCTCCAAATATATCATACACAGAAATGGAACATTTTCAAAACTGCATAATTTATACACAAGACTAAATTTACTCTCATAGCTCATGAATTGTGCTACATGGAAGTTCCAGCTCCAAACCTTTCAACTAATTGGATTCAGTTTTAATCTAAACTGGAATACAATTTCACATTAGCACTAGTTACTCTTCAAGATCCATTAATGGATGCAGTTTCAATCAACACAAAGGGCAGGCATGACTATAAGAGGAGTAAACTGCTGTGCCAGCCATTCCCAATCTAGATTTTCCCCCCTTTCCTGATAAATTTGGATTGTCTAGATTTTCTCAGGGCACTTATCTGCCGTAAATGGGACTGACATAAATAATAGGACTGCTGATTCAATTCACTTGTCCCCATACCTAGCAACCATCATCTGAAGTTCAACATTTTAAAATTCAGACAGAACACAGACTATAAATTTTCCCTCCAGAGGTTGCAACTATTTTCAATTATTTGAAAAAATCTGAATTTTGGCAAAAAGTTTAACAGAAATTATGCTCAACACATGGACACCTACCAGGTCAAATGGGTCCTTCGTCAGAATGCTATAATTTATGCATTACTTAGTTGTTATTGTTTTGGTGTCTTGAACCATGGTTGTATTTTGACTTGAAATCTTTAACATTGGTTAAAAATTGTGGGACTGGTCTTTTGAGGCATACCAGCTGCATTAAATTTATCAGGAATATACTAATGAAGAATGGTGCTTGAAGCAAATAGGGCCAGAACACCAATTAAAGAGCTGGAGGGTACAGAGAAGGGGTTGAAATGCCCACAGGGACATGTGGCTGAAGTGATAGAATTAAAGGCAAAATTAAAAGAGTAGCTCAGTTTGCAAGAGTGAATAGGGGTGATGGGGAACAGCTCATCAATGGAAGTGAAGACAAGGGTATTTTTGAAAGAAACATGGGTAAGATTCAAAACATGGGTACATTCGATTGGAAAAGGATAAAGTAAAAGGGAAGGAGAGTGCAGGAGAAGTTACTAAGGTCTCCAGAATAAAGAATAAGATAAAGTTTAGAAAAGGATAAGAATTTAACTTCAGGCAACATGGAAACAAATTTGAGAAGGGTGGTGAGTGCAGAACTGAAGGTGTTATATTTGAATGCCCGCAGTATACAAAATAAGGTAAATGAGCTCATGGCACATTTAGAAATTGGCTGATATGACATTGTGGGCATCACAGAGTTGTGGTTAAAAGTACTCATGATGCAACGAACTGGGAACACCAACCCTAGTTTATCCTTCCACTTGAGCATATTATAAAATTACTGGAAAAGCAGAAACTCATTAATTTCAGGTATTAAGTCACATTCACTATCACAAGAGCTTTGAAATTTGGCTTTAATTGAACTGATTTTTAACAATACTCAGTAACTGTTACACAGCATGTATACATCACAAATTAAATATCAATTACACAAAATAGCAAGTCATTAAAATACATAATTCAGCTTCATAACTTGCCAATAGAAAGGTCATTGATAATTGCATTAAACTTAAGTTTGCATTGCATTTCTGTGCAAAACTAAATTATGTACAAAAGAGGAATATACAAAAAAGCAGCATTGCTAACCTTTTGCACTAGTTTTTAAAAATGAGAAATGGAACAGGATAGCAAAGTGACTAACTACCTACCCACTGCGCAATAATCAGGATCATGGCTAAATGGAGCATTAAAAAAAAGTGCAGATGCTAGAAATTGGAAACAAAGACAGGGGCCCAGGGCTTGAATGAGGCTCTTTTCCTGTCCCCACTGATGTTGCTCGACCTGCTGACCACTTCCAGAATTTTTTTTTCCATCATGGCTAATAGTGGACAAGACTGCCAATTTTGTTTATTTGCAAGTCTTGTTTAAGTGGCTGCAATTTGAAGGATGTCAGCACCACTTATTCAATCCCCAGTGGTGCCTTCAACAAATACCTATTTAGACACATTTAATAATAATGTATTATTATTAATACCAACTACACCTCCATTCAAATCAGTTGTTCTGTTCCTTAACTAAATTCCCTGTTGCTATTTGCTTTATACTGAATTCATAAATGGATTTAAGCAACTGGGAAATGGGGGAGAGCGAGATAGAACTAAAGTTAATGAGGCCTTTATCAGGATTTTCTACAACTTATGACATCTTTGCAATATTAAAGATGGTGTAGATGATCAGCATACCACCACAGTTTCAACACAAGTTTAAGTTGAAAAATGCAAAATCTTCATTATTTATGGAACCTTGGTTAATAGATAAACATATAGCAATGGTGAATGGATTGCAAAATATTTAATTGCAAAGCGCTAAAACATCATGCAAGGTGCAGTACAAATTATTCTTTTATATACAGAAGTCTTCTACATTTAAAATACATTGGATGGGAATTTCCTGCAAGTCTCCATCATTACAGATATGATCTATTTATGTTATAATGTGGATTTTTGGTCCAAAAATCAGGAAGAAAATATTATGTGGCATAACCAGTTCACACCTTTTGAAGAGTTGAAACTCTCTCCAATTTGAAACAATTGGAAGTACAAATTATCGAGCTTCATGATGGTTTTCTTATGATACCTGGTTTAAGTCGAAAAATCCCAGTGCTAGTGGCCTATGTTAATCACAACAGCCTCCTTCATGACTTGCATGACTCTTAGCCAGGCAAGACTATTCATAACTTGGTTTCCCCATTCAAGAACTTATTCCCACTTTAGCTCACTGTTTTCTTCTGGTTATCTCTATTTTACTGACTCAGGCTCCTGGTCTCCACTCAATCTATTCAAAATTGCAAAGCAGCTCCATGAGGCATTCCCAATTGTTAAGCAGCTTTGTGACATATCCTTGGTCACACCTCTACCAACTTCTATGAGAGTGCAAGGAAGTACAATTTCTGAGGAAAATATGAAAGATTGAAGAAAGATTAGTATGAAAACCAGTGAAACTGTGGTGCAACTTATCAACTAAGCTTGCCAGGAAATTTCCATCCATTTTTAAAGGTTCACGTTATGCTTCAATCTGCAATAATTTTGAATTCTGTTCCATCTTCATCTTTCAATTATATCATCCATCCTGATAATGCACCTTTAAAAGCATGCTATATTTCTATTACAAAGTCAAATATATGACAAATTTAAGGGTAAGTTGTAGAGTTATGGTATGTAAACTCAGTGAGAAAGAAAATTCAAACAAAAAAGGAAGACAGCTACAGGATAATGAAAGTGTTCAAATATACCGCATTTCTTGGATATTTACTGCCACAGATCCTCTGTGCGCCCAAACTTGAAGACTAGACCCCTGCAAACAAAACAAAATCATGAAAAGTTAGAATTTCAGTGTAATAACTGAAAGGCAATTCTGTATTTCAATCACTTAGGATTAATGTATAGTTTATAGAAGCTTTGGGAACAGGTCTCATGCAGACTTCTAGTCTCCTCTTCTACTTACCCAAAGAAGATAAATGCATTTTGGAAGAAGACAGCTATACCAGGGTAAACATCAGTCTTTTCTAAAAAGAAAAAAATAAATACAATTTCTTTTGTATAATAAAAATGCAAATTAATTGAATGTATTAAAAAAGACAAAAATGAAACAGAACAGCCATTTATATAGCTCAATTGAATATTAGCATCGTTTATATTCTTGTCATTAGTACAAGGAGGTTGGGGATTTGGCCCATTCAGTCAATAGCAACTCTGCACAGCAAATGTCAGTCCCATTCCATCCACCTTTACCCCTCAAAAGGCACTGCAGTTTTATTTTTGAAACCTATCAATAGTTGTCAAATTCCCTTTTGCAAGCTATAATTCATCAAAATGATGGAAGATGTCACTGGCAAAGCTATGAAGCTGCAATTACTCAGCAATATGCTGCTCACTGATACCCACTATGGATTTTGCCAGGACCATTTAGCTCCAGGTCTCATCACAGCCTTCCATTCAAACATGGACCAAATTCCAGACGAGGTAAAAGTAACTGCCTTTGACAGAGACAGTAAATGACAGAGTAGAACAAAGATCTCTGGCAAAATTGAAGTCAATGGGCATTGAGGGGAGAACACTCTCATGGCTGGAGTCATAACTCACACAAAGGAAGATGGTTGTGGTGGTTGGAAGTTATCCTGGATCCTGACTGATTATCACTGCAGGAGTTTCTCAGGGCAGTCTTATTAAATAGCCCCATCAGATCCCATTTCTGTAACTGTACTCAAGAACAAATGATAAGCAAGAACTTAATTGACCTGCTGGCTCCACACTAAATGTTTTTCTAAAACATAAGGAACTTCTAAAGCAATTAAACTCTAGGTATGTAGATGATGGCTTTAGGAACATCTGGTCACTATAGGAAACATGTCTACTAATAATATGCAGCTTGTTAAAAATGACCTTTGAAGATATGTAACACTGATCTGCTGGATCAAATGGATGTTTTGTTACGATCAACATTCTGAGCAGGAATTTTATCTCTGGTTAGCCAAAACTAACAGTTAACTGGTCAAGAAAAGGTTCATTTTAGATGTGTCCTTAGAATTTAATAATGCAGGTCATGTGCAATTAAGCTTAGGGTGCAATGGTCACTATGAGTTATGATGGTTCAGTTATCCTGAACTCTGTATCCAAGTGACTTCCTTGCATGTGCTCAAACAAACCAGTGAACAAACTTGATCGTCTCTCACAACAGATGCTAAATATCAGCAAAGATGACACGTACTCAAGAATAACTCTCTCAACTGCATAAATATATTTGAGTTTATGGAGGTTCATTCACTGAAATATTCAACATAATAAAGTGTTAGGGGAAATCAAGGGATATAGGTTCATACAGAAAAGTGGAGCCAAAAGATCAGCTACAACCACATTAAATAAACAATCAGATAACAAGCTCCAACCTCGAAAATCTAATCCAAGTTTAATCCAAAAACGAAACAGTAAACATTTCTTGGCAATATATGCTTTTCTTAATTTCTTTTTAATCTTTAGAAGGCATGGACACAGGAAGCAATTAATCATAGTCAATTACTTGTGTTTCAGTTTTAGTCTGCGTAGGACCAGTTTTCAAAAGCAGAATAAGAATTACTTCCATGAACTTACGTGGGACTACATAACCTCCAAAAAGAATCCACATAGATGCAATAAGAGATCCAAATGCCAACATAAATCCAATGAACAACCAGATTCGAGCACCTGAAAATCAAATTACTACTTGTGAGGGTATGGTAGCATAATATTTACAACAAAGTTATCCATGTTTGATTAAACGATAATAATGAGTAATCATAAGTAATGAGTGTTATGTAATGCTGAGAGGAATTATTTGATCAATAGTATTTGAATATGTTGTTTTAATTATATCAAAAGGTAAACCACGGAAAAAACAAAACTGGTGTGCAGGTTATAGATGTAATTATATTCTTGAGCTGGTTAGGAGATTGTCCTCCCAATCAGCTTTTGGGCTCAGTCTCTCTTGACACTGCTACTCCTGTGGAGTATTGACGGAGTGCTCCGCCATTGGAGGTGCTCTCTCTCAAATGAGAAATCAAAAGAAGAGCCTCAATCATATGCCTGGGTATGGGTCAATTAACTTCACTGAAACACTTTGGCCATTATCACGTTGCTGTTTTAATGGCTGCTGCATGATGGAATAGCAACAAATTTCAAATCCACCCTCTTAATAGCACGTCTGATAGAGAAAAGATGACTAAAAGCTTGTAGGAGGGATTCAGTGAAGGGATTTGAGAGGTTCAGGGTTTGGCTGAAGGCCAGCAGTTCATTGGAAAACGATGGCTCTGGTCTTCCAAATACTTGCTACTGGCGATCTTTCCTCTTCAGGTGCTGGATGTCATCTACACACCTGGACCTTTACATCGTTTTCAGATGACGGCACCATGCAGATAAGAATTGGGGTGGGATGTCAAAAGAGATACTTGGCAGGCACAGAGGCAACGTTGCAAGGAAGAGAAATGCTGGCATGTGATTCTCTAGCTATAACTAGGTTGTCAAGAATGGAACCAGGCAAAGGTGGCCCTGCCAGAGAAACGAACACAGAGAGGTGCTGAAAGTGGATAGTTTAGGCAAGTATATCAGAAGCTATAAGTGGGTTAAGGAAGACGAGAAGAGATTGATTACCTTTGTTATAATCACAGAAGGTACTATTAGTGTTTTTGTTGTGCCATTTTGGTGCTGTGTGGTTGAGAAAAGTTATTATATAAAACATGTCTTTTTATATATGAAAACTGATTCTGTTAAAGCAAATCTTGTTTAGAAGGGAATTATAACATCCAATCAGAATAAAAACAAAATGACCAAAAGGTCCAGAAGAACTAGAGTTAACCAGAAACAAGCAGTTAACAGAATATCTTCACATTAATCCAATTAAATGAGATACCTGTCTGGCCCATACAGCCTTCACTGTAGCCATCTCCACGGACTTGTCCATTTGAAACAGCATTTATCCTAAAAAGGCACCAATTCAACACAATCAGAATGGAATTGAAACAAATTCTTTATTTATTGTTGTAACTGAAAAAAGCAGAAAATGCCAGAAACACACAGTAGGTCAGGGAGCATATGTGGAGAGAAAAACACATGCTGCCTGACTTGTTGAATATTTCTGGCATTTTCTGTTTTTATTTCCAATTTGCTACTATTTCCCTTAGGCAGATAAGAAAACAATTCAACATCCATGTTGGGTGAACAAAGCAGATATCTAAGGTTTCTGCAATCCCAGGAACTGTGCTGTCTGAAAAGAAACTTCAACATAAAAGAAAAAACACAGCAATGAGTAATGGCTTGTGAAATAATTCATAAAAGACATATTGCTCTGATCAGCTCATTGAGACTCAGGAAAAGTTTAAAAGTCAGAGGCAGTTTACAGGAAAGACTTGAAATTGATCAGAGGTCCAAGTTGCATGAGAAACAAAGATTTATAGTTTCAAAAGGATGAGATTGGCAAATAGGGTGTATTTGTATAATGGGCTGGCTCGTGCTCAAAAAAAAAAGACATCTCCAAATTTACAGTGAAAATGCTGCTTCATTCAGGTGGATCAGATGAACCCAGCTATAACAATAAGTAAAACATTTGAGCATCATCGCGACAGTCAGACTAAACCATGTTCTTTTTATTTACACAAGAAATGCAAGAAGATTTACACCAGAAAAAAAATCCCACAATCATACAGAAAATGACATCAGAGAATTTCTAAAAACTGGTCAGTGAGGTTTCAAGAAGTCTGGTTTAGGGCATGACAGCAGTCATGGATGGGGTTCAAACCAAGTTACAGGGGACACAAATGTCGATATGGGAGGCACTGACATATTCAAAGTCCAGTAAGCAAATACAAATCTCATTGCTAAAGTTCATCTCTACTTACATGAGAAATGCGAGTGTTGCTATAACACCACAGGTATGGTAAGAGTGGTTGAATCTGTCCATATCAGGGTACTTCACAGCAGCATCAATGATAATCCACCAGCCTGTGAAAAACTAAAAGGCACCAAATCCTTGAAAATTGTGTTAGTAAATTTAGAATTCATTTTCTCTAATTCACATTAGTGAATGACAGTTCAAAGATACAAAATAATTGTAAAAAATATCAGAATAAAAAGGCACATAAAAATTCACCCAAAGTCAGTAGGAGAAAGCAATACCAACTGAGTTGCTGTCTAATTCAGTCTCTCTTCTGTGACATTAAATGCTCAAAGCCAAGGCAATAATAATACTAATTTGCCTCAGTCCAAGGTTGGGATAATCAGCCTAGGTTCCCGATCAGGTATATACTTAATCTAATGCCGTGCAAGGATGAGATTAGGCTTGGCTATTAACATGCAAAATTCAAACTGTCCATAGACTGTCTTATCAGCTGAAATGAAGGACCAGAAGACACAATAATCCAATTGTAAAAGACTAATGCTTTGAGCTACAGAGTGGGTGTGGGGTGGGAAGACATGGCATTTCCACATATTTGATGTAGGAGGCATTTAGCTCAGTTTATGCTGGCTCTCAGAACAATCCCATTCCCTTGTTTCTCTGTAATCAATTCTCTCAGTGACACAACCACCGCTCCCTATCCCATTCTCCTACCAACCATCTACACTAGCAGTTTACAGTAGCCAACAGCCAGCATATTTTTGGGGCGTTGGGAAGATACCAGAGCACCCAGAGAAACCTATGCAATCATAAAGAGAATGTGCAAACTCCACCTGGACAGCACTAGAAGTCAGGATTGACCTTGGGATGCCGGAGTGACAAGTGCAGTACCTGTTGCTTTACTGTGCTTGCTTGGAGAGCAAAGATGGGAATAAAAAGATATATTTCTTTACACATTGTTAGGGATTCAGGAGTTATGGAATTATGCAGATATAGCCGACATT
Organism: Rhina ancylostomus; assembly: GCA_030265395.1. NCBI lineage: Eukaryota > Metazoa > Chordata > Chondrichthyes > Rhinopristiformes > Rhinidae > Rhina > Rhina ancylostomus. The sequence continues at coordinate 17,792,474 of JARFYF010000055.1, forward strand.
AATTCAAAAAGAACCAGTCTTTAGTTCTGAATACAAATTGCAAGCAGTAATCAGTTTGAAATTAAAATTAGATGGTACTGTAAACAAACAGTACCACCTACAGAGAACAGGCTACTGGCCCACAACTGGGGACTGGCTGCTCAAGAGATACGATTTGCAAAGTGATGCAACCATGAGATGTTCTTGTACGCATCAGCCAAATGCAAGATAATGGGGGCATGTTAATTAGCCTACATCAAGCCAGGCAACACTGACTAAATTATTTTGTACCATTGTGACTTAGATTAAGGAAGCTTCCAGACTAGATTGATTTTGTCACTTAGCAAACACGATCACAGGCATACTTGCTCCATCAATAATTGGGATATTTGTGTACTCAGTCAGCCCTACAACTTTAATTTTGGGTGCTTGAGTTCTCTGTCCTCAGAACCTTTTAGACCAGCCATATGAATTACTTTGCCCCAAAGGTGCTTGAACCTTCATTGGTGTCTTGTCAGATCCCACTTTAAATATGTACTTCAATGAAACTCTTTTGTCAGGTACAAAAATATTGAAGTAAACAATGTCATCGTAGCTATTGAAATTGTATTGAACCACCTGCTGTTATTGTTCTTGAGCATAAAAACTTCATGTACTTTGAGTTTGGGAGACAGTACTGAGAGGGTCTCCAAGAGAATGTCTGCTTGTTGTGACGAATAAAGACATTTTATATCAATCTGTTTCAGTATCTCTCCAGTGACTCAGTTCACAGTCATAACACATATAGATAAATAGTTATGTTCAGCATGCTGGACTCTGAACTAATTAAGTAACTAGCTCATGCTTTACATGGTGCTCTTCTTAAACAGAAACCATAACATAGCTTGATTGATAGAGGTACTATTTAGTGCAGAAGAATAATTTTAAGAGGTGTTTAAAAGCTAAAATCTACATATGGTAGAATCCTCAAGCAAAAACAGAATATATTAGAAATACTTAACAGCTTACACAGTATCTGTGAAGAGGGAATCAATTAATATTTCAAGTTCATGATCTTTCATCAGAATCAGTACGATTTGGATTAAGCAGGCAACTTCTGAAATCCAAGATTCACTAGAACTTTGTTATAGTGCAATTATCAGTATTTCTTTAGTCACACAATTTTATTTTAAACCTAATCTTTTTCAAAATACTACTATAAATCATCTTATCAAAACAAAAACTCAAATTTGCATGGGATACGTACCAACACACCAGCAGCTATGGATGCAATGGCATTTCGTTTCTCACTCCAATCAATACATTCACATTCTGGACATCTGATGTTATCTAAAAATCCTGACATCCTGCAAGATCAAGAATGTAATATTTATGATTTCAATTTAGACTGCAGATCTTGTTTCACAAATTATAGAATCAGAAGTAAGTAGCAGCTCAATGTCTGTACTGGCTTTGCTAAACAATATTGTTCTGCTCTTTCCTTATATGCTTTGAACGCTTAATGTTCCTTCAAGCATTTACTCAATTTGTTCTTGGGGGCAACTGCTGGAATATATTCAGCATTCTACATTCCACACTTTCATTACCTTAAGGTAGGTTGCTTTCCTTGTCATAACTTCTGGCTCTGTTTTTAAATCTGTGCTCTCAACAGTGACCTCTCCCCACCAGATTCAGCTTCTTATTTACTGTGTTAAACTCATGATTTTAATCCCATGCCAAATCTTCTCTGCTCAAAGGAGAATAGCAAGCTTCTCGTCTATTCAAATAAATATAAACTTTTCCCCTTTAACTACTTGGGTAGATAACTTCCAAAATCCCTCCAAAATTTATCCTGCTACTTAAAAAAAATTGGTTAGAATCAGAGTGCTGCGACTGAAGAAGTTCAAAAGATGTTTAGCCTATGCAAACTATGCCGTAACCATTATACACAGCAAGTTTTTGGCATTAATTTTATGAACTTTTGAAAAATAAATGTGTCAAGTTTGAGGGAGTAAAAGTGCCCACATTTAGCATTTGAAAACGTAGTTTGTCTTCCAAGTAAGGAAAATTTCCAAGAATTGATACAATCTGACTCCTGCTAAAGGATAAACTAAACAAATAGAAAATTGTTTAATTACTTTGAGAGATACAAAACAATATAAACCCTCAATGTTAAAGACTCCACTGCTGTCGTTAATTAGCTAAGGCCACCATAGGCAAAAAACTTACACGATCTGAAACAAAAGTAGAAGTCAAATGAAACAGGATGGCTAAACATTAACAGAAGCTTTAACGAGAAGCTGACTTGAAGGATGAATAGGATACAACTACAACCATGTTCAATAGGAGACAATGACCAGGGATGAAGTAGTCATGCAAAGAAATTAATTATTATATTCTCTAATTAATTATGCTCAATCATATTGGCAACAAGTTCAGACTATATTAAAAATAAGGGAAAGAATTAGTGCATTAGTGTTTACAATGATTAAACAAGGTATTGCTCCACAGTTTGGGGATGGAACCATAATTATGTCTTAGTGATTTTTAAAGAGCACTTACAGTACTCAATATAAATCAATATCTTTTCCACTTTAAAATATTCCTGAACATAAAATATTCGCAATTCCAAGATGACCAAATAATCCATAGCAAAACATTTGAAGAATGCTCATCATTTGTTTAAATTACTATCTATATCCTTTTGTTCCTCACATGAAAGACTGATCTTGGATAAATTAGAACATAGAACAGTACAGCACAATACAGGCCCTTTGGCCCACAATGTTGTGCCGACCCTTAAACCTCACCTAAGACTATCTAACCCCTTCCTCGCACATATCCCTCTATTTTAAATTCCTCCATATGCTTATCTAGTAATCTCTTGAATTTGATCCATGTACCTGCTTCCACCACCACCCCAGGCAGTGCATTCCATGCCCCCACCACTCTCTGGGTAAAAAAACCTTCCTCTGTTACCTCCCTTGAACTTCCCACCCATTAATTTAAAGCCATGCCCTCTTGTATTGAGCATTGGTGCCCTGGGAAATAGGCACTGGCTGTCCATGCTATCTATTCCTCTTAATACTTTTCACACATCTATCATGTCTCCTCTCATCCTCCTTCTCTCCAAAGAGTAAAGCCCTAGCTCCCTTAGTCTCTTCTCATAATGCATACTCCCTAAACCAGGCAGCATCCTGGTAAATCTCCTCTACACCCTTTCCAGTGCTTCCACGTCCTTCCTATTAATGAGGTGACCAGAACTGGACACAGTACTCTAAGTGTGGCCTAACCAGAGTTTTGTAGAGCTGCATCATTACCTCACGGCTCTTAAACTCGATCCCATGACTTACAAATGCTAACATCCCATAAGTCTTTCTTAACTACCTTATCCACCTGTGAGGCAACTTTCAGGCATCTGTGTATACAAACTCCCAGATCCCTCTGCTCCTTCATACTACCTAGAATCCAGCCATTAACCTTGTACTCTGCCTTGGAGTTTGTCCTCCCAAAGTGTACCACCTCACATTTCTCTGGATTGAACTCCATCTGCCACCTCTCAGCCCAGCTCTGCATCCTATCAAAGTCCCTCTGCAATCTTTGACAATCCTCCACACTATCCACAACACCATTGACCTTTGTGTCGTTTGAAAACTTGCCAACCCACCCTTCTACCCCCTCATCCAAGACATTAATAAAAATCACGAAAAGTAGTGGTCCCAGAACTGAGCCTTGTGGGACGCCGCTAGTCACAGTCCTCCAATCTGAATGCACTCCCTCCACGGCAACTCTCTGCTTTCTACAGGCAAGCCAATTCTGAATCTACATGGCCAAGCTGGATCCCAACCCCTCTGACCTTCTGAAGAAGCCTACCATGTGGAATCTTATCAAATGCCTTACTAAGATCCACGTAGACCACATCTACTGCACTACCCTCATCAATCTGCCTAGTCACCTTCTCAAAGAACCCTATCAGGCTTGTGAGACATGATCTGCCCTACACAAAGCCATGCTGGCTGTCCCTAATCAGACCATGATTCTCTAAATGCCCATAGATCCTATCTCTTAGAATTTATTCCAACAGCTTGCCCACTACAGGCTCACTGGTCTATAATTCCCTGGACTATCCCTACTACCATTTTTGAATAAGGGTACAACATTTGCCACCGTCCAATCCTCCAGTATCATTCCTGTAAACAAGGACTCAAAGATCTGAGCCAACGGTTCAGCAATCTCCTCCCTTGCCTCGCAGAGCAGCCTGGGGAATATTCCGTCAGGGCCCAGGGACTTACCTGTCCTAATATTTTCTAACAGCTCCAACACATCCTCTCTCTTGATATCAGCATGCTCTAGGACATTAACCTCACGAACACTGTCCTCACTGTCATCAAGGCCCCTCTCCTTGGTGAATACTGAAGAGAAGTATTCATTGAGGACCTCACCCATTTCCACAGCTTCCAGGCGCATCTCCCCACCTTTGTCTCTAGTCGGTCCTACCTTTACTCACGTTATCCTTCTGCTCTTGACATAAGTAAAAAGTGCCTTGCTTTTCCTTAACCCTACTCGCCAATGCCTTTTCATGTCCCCTTCTTGTTCTCCTCAGCCCTTTCTTCAGTTCTTTCCTTGCTACCCTATATTCTTCAAGAACCGTATCTGATCCTTGCTGCCTAAACCTTATGTATGCTGCCTTCTTCCTCCTAACTAGATGTTGCACCTCTCTTGTCACCCACGGTTCCTTCCCCCTGCCATTCTTTCTCTGCCTCACCCGGACAAATTTATCCCTAACATCCTGCAAGATATCCCTGAACGTTGTCCACATCTCCATGGTACATTTCCCTTCAAAAATGTCATTCCAATTTACACTCGCAAGTTCTAGCCTGATAGCCTTGTAATTTGCCCTTCCCCAATTAAATATCTTCTTGTCCTCTTTGTTAACTCAGGCGCCAAGTCCAGACAACATCCTGGTAAATCTTTCCAGTTTAATAATATCTTTTCTCTAACAGAGTGACCAAAACTGTACACAATACTCTGATGCCTCACCATGATCTTGTATAACTGCAACATAACATCCCAACTCCTGTTCTCAATGCCGTGACTGATTAAGGCCAGCGTGCCATATACTTCCTTCACCATCGTATCTACCTGTGACGCCGCTTTCAGCGAACTATACACTTACACTCCTAGGTCCCTCTGTTCCATTACACTCCGTGTGGCCCTGCCATTCACTGTACAAGTCCCATCCTGGTTTGATCTCCCAAAATACAGTGCCTCGCATTTATCTAGATTGAAAGCCATTTGACAGTCCTCAGCCCACATATCCAGCTGATCAAGATCCCCCTGTAATATTTCATAACCTTCTACACTCTACAACACTACCTATTTTAGTATCATCCACACACTTGCTAACCATGCCTTGTACATTTACATCCAAATCATGTATGTAAATTACAAACAACAAAGGTCCCACCACCGACCCTGTGACACACAGGTCTCCAGTCCGAGAACAACCCTTGACCATCACCCTCTGCTTCCTACCAGTGAGCCAATTATGAATCCAATCCGCTATTTCTCCCTGAATCCCATGCATCTAACCTTCCAGACTAGCCCGCCATGAGGGACCTTGTCAAAGGCAGTGGTAAAATTCATATATTCCACTGCCTTACCCTCATCTACCCTCTTGGTTACCTCCTTGAAGAACTCCAAGAGTGTTGTTATTCACGACTTCCCATGCACAAAGCCATGCTGACTAACCCGAATCAGACCCTGTCTCTCCAAATATTGGTAGAACCTGTCCCTCAGAATCCCTACCAGTTTACCCACCACCAATGTCAGACTCACTGGGCTGTAGTTCTCTGGCTTGTTTTTGCTACCCATTTTAAACAATGATACCACATTAGCCACACTCTAGTCCTCTGGAGCCTCACCTATGGCCAGAGATGAAGCAAAAATCTCTGCAAAGGCCTCCATTAATTTCTTCACCAGCTTCCCACAAGGTCCGAGAATGTCCCAGATCAGGCCCTGGGGATTTATCTACATTAATGCATTTTAAGGCCTTTGATGCCTCCTCCCTGCTAATTCATATATGGTCCAAGGCAACACCACTCATTTCCCCCATTTCCTTAGCTTCCATTGTTTTCTCCACAGTAAAAACTGAAGAGAAATATTAAAAATCTCTCCCATTTCCTTTGGTTCCACACACAGACAGCCATGCTGATCTTTAAGGGGACCTATTCTCTCCCTTGCCACCCTTTTAATATACCTGTGGAATCTATTGGGATTTTGCCTCACCTTGCCTGCCAGATATGTCTTGTATCCTCTTTATGCCCTCCTAACTTCTTTCTTAAGTGCACTCCTACACTACTTGTAGTCCTCAGGAGATTCCCTATTGTTTATGTGCAGATTTTGCCTCTTTTTCTTAACCTTAATATCTCTTGTCAGCCAGGGTTCCTGAACTCTGCCAGCCTTGCCCTTCACTCTAACGGGAATATGAAAGCCCTGAACTCTTGACATCACACTTTTGAAAGCTTCCCACTTGGCAGATGCTCCTTTCCTGGCAAACAATCTCACCCAATCATCCTCTGAAAGATCCCAGCTAATGGTTCCAATGTTTGCTCTGCGGTCCGGTGTTTAGGTTCTCTCCTAACTCCCTATATTTCAACGTGTAGGACCTCATCCCTCTATGGCGTTGGTACCAACATGCACAACAATCTCTGGCTGGTCACACTTCCCTTTGAGAATGTTCTGCAGCTACTCTAACATGTCCTTGACCCTGTCACCTGGGAGGCCATACAACATCCTGGCGTCTCTTTTGTGGCCACAGAGTCTCCTGTCTGTCCCCTTAACTATCGAGACTCCTATCAGTATCACACTGCCTGACTTGTCCCTTACCTGCTGACCCTCAGAGCTGGTCTCAGTGCCAATGACCTGGCTAGTGCTGCTGTGCTCAGAAAGGTTGTTCCCCACCCCCCACCTTCCAGCAGTATCCAAAGGGGTATCTTGTTGCTAAGCAGAATGGCCACAGGGGGAACCTGCACCCTGGTGGTCACCCATCTATTTATAGCCTGCACCTTAGGTGTGACCACCTCACTAAAGCTCTTGTCAAGAGCCAGGAAGTTATGTTGCAGCTTTATAAAATTCTGGTTAGACTGCATCTGGGGTATTGCAATTCTGATTTGGTTGCCCCATTATAGGAAGGATGTGGAGGCTTTGGAGAGGGTGCAGAAGAGGTTTACCAGGATGCTATGAAGAGAGGTTGTTTTCTTTGGAGCATCGGAGGCTGAGGGGAGATCTGATAGAGGTTTGTAAAATTATGAGGGGCATAGATAGACAGCCCAGGGGAAAGTTCAAAGGACATGTGCAGAGCAAGTTTTTCTTTACACAGAGAGTGGTGGGTGCCTGGAATGTGCTGCCAGGGGTGGTGGTGGGGGCAGATACGACTGAGGCTCTTAGATAGCCACTTGACTGTGCAAAGAATGAAGGGAAATGTGCAGGCAGAAGTGATTAAGTGTCGTTAGTTTAAATTAGTTCAACACAGCCTGTTGTTGTGCTGTACTGTTCTATGTAGATGCCTGGGATGTTCTGCCAGCAGTGGTGGAAGTGGGTTTGATAGTGACGTTTAAGAGGCATTTAGACAGGCATGTGAACATGCAGGGAATGGAGGAATATGGATCATGTGGAGGCAATGGGGTTAGTTCAATTTGGCATCGCAATTGGACAGACATCTTGGACCAAAGGGATTTTTCCTGGGCTGCACTGTTCTAATGTACTTGTTTGAGGTTGATGCAGGTCCTCCCAAGGTTACGAACAGCAGACTTATGGACAGCCTGTAGATACAAACAAGTGTATCTAGCAATTTAATGTTCTGGGTTTAGACATAACAGAAGGGATTCAGAAGAGTCACACTGCTGATTAAGGAGAGCATTACAGCGGTGTGTACAGAGGATCTCCTGGAGAGATCATCCAATAAGGCCATACGGATAGAACTTCAGAATAAGAGGGGGAGAATCACTTTGCTGGGGTTATACTACAGACCTCCCAGTGGTCAGTGAGAATTAGAGGAACAGATATCTAAGCACCTAGCAGAGAGGTGTAGGAGAAGTAAGGTTTATAGTAGTGGGGGATTTTGACTTTCCCAATATTGGCTAGGATTAATTTTTGTGCAGGGGATTGGAAGGGTAGACAATATGTAAGCAGCCCTACTGGAGATTGGGTTGTACTTGACATTAAAATGAAATAAAATTGGGCATGTGTTGAAGTGTCAGCGAGGGAATGCTTTGGAAAAGTGACCATATTTCTGTGAGTTTCAGGGTAGTTATGGGAATAGATAAGGTTGGTCCCCAAATTAAGATCCTGTGTTCGGGGAAGGTTAATTTCAATAGAGCCAAAGAGGACCTGGTGAAAGTAGATTGAGAGCAGATGCTTGCAGGTAAAACAACTTTTGACAAGTTTTAACAAAAAAAGTTTGGAAGCATTCAGGGCCAGCATGTTAGGGTAAAGGTGAAAAGCAGATGCCATGATTAGGAAACCTTGGATGACAAAGGACGTCAAAAGTTTTGATCAGACCAAAAAAAGGAAGCATGTGACAGTTAAAAGCAATTAGAATTGAGTGAGTCTCTTGAGGAATAGAGAGGGTGTAGGAGAGAAAGAAATTAGGAGGGCAAAGAGTAGCCATGAAATCTATTTGCTGAGTGAAATAAAAGAGAATCCTAAGATATTCTATGTTAGGAGCAAGAGGGAGGAAGGGTGGGTCACTTAGGGACCAATGGTAGAATCTGTGTGTGGATCTAGAGGGTATGGGTGAGGTCCCAAATGAATACTTCTCATCTATATTCACCTGAGAGAAAGATGTGGAAGGTGGTGAGTTGGGGGTGGGGTGGTGGTGGTGGAAGTAGGGGAGGGTGTACATTGGTGGGCTGGAGCAGGTCAGTATTAAGAAGGGGGAGGTGTGAGATGCCATGGAATGCATCAGGGTTAAATCCCCAGGGCTGGATGAGATCTATCTCAGAATGCTGTGGGAAGCGAGGGAAGAGATGGCAGGGACCCCAGTGGACCATTTTGCATCTTCATTAGCCACAGGTGAGGTACCTGAAGGTTGGAGAATGGCTAATGTTGTTCCATTATTTTAGGGCAGCAGATATGGAAATTAGTGTTTGAAAAATTATTGGAGATAATCCTAAGGGATGGGAATTCTGTACATTTGGAAAAGCTGAGGCTGAGCAGGGAAAGTCAGCAAGGCTGTGTGGGGGGG
>JARFYF010000055.1:17904867-17921881 GCA_030265395.1 Rhina ancylostomus
TTCATAATTCCACCAAAATAGCCCCCAGGGAGCCTGTGAAGCTGAATAATATAAATTGTAGATTTGGTGAGAGTTAAACAGTGAGTTATCACACAAACTTCATGCAGATGGTTGAACTTTATGCTTTATATATAGGTAGTTTATGGTGGATAGGACTTGACTTATATGGTCTGTGACTATAAATGGACAAATCTGAGAGCTAATGCAAGAATAAGACCTAGCTTGGCTGTCGGCAGGTGATTGCAAGTGTGAAAGATTGGAAATGTCATCAGTTGATACCAAAATGTGTGCAGAAAAAGTGGTTGTTAGTGCGTAAATGTGGTGTAGAAAGTGCGAATGCAAGTGATCATATAAAAAGGCAAATGTGGGTTTAAAAAGAGAAAAAATTATTCATGTCAATGTGAATGTAAATTATTCAGCAGATGCAGTTGAATATGAATAAGTGTGCATCTGTGCAATTTGGTAGCTGTCTGCCCAGTTATCTTGTGTTGACTAGCCATTTTACGTTTAGCTGAGGATTGTTTATATGGTTGCTCTATATATGTAATAGACCAAACCAAGCTGCCCTTGAAGACAATTGTTATGCTGTATGTGGTGTGCTCAGATTTTCACTCCAGTTTAAATTGCATTAGATATTTACATGAGTTTGCTTTGAATCTATAATTTTTAATTTGCATTTGTTCAATTTTTTTATCAATGGTATACCCAACCATCTTTTCTTTTTTAATATAAAGACAGTTTTGCAAAAAAAACATTCAGTTTAGCAGATGTTGTATACTAATGTGACTGTAAGAAAATTGAATGAAATTATAAATCCCCCTTCTCTCCAGAATGTATTGTTAACACAATGCTTTTGAAAATTTAACTTAAGTTTACAAAATCTGAATCAGTACTAAATGCTATTTATAATGATTCAAAGGCATAATGATTTAGTTTCTTAAAAAATCATTTTCTGGTATGTAATTCCAAAAGCGCTGTTGCTGTATTTCACAATCTGATATATTACAGTTCACAGAATTTGAGAAGCATTCCAGTGGAGAAGGGCGTCACTCAGTCCAATGAGCCCATGCCGGCTTCTTATTGAAAAATAAAAATGGAAAATACTGGAAGTACTCAGCAGGTCAGGTTGCATCTATGGGAAGAAAAATAGAGTTAACATTTCAGGTCAAAGACCCTTTGTCAGAACTGGGAAGGGAAGAAAAGAAGCTTGTTAAGCTGCAGGGAGGGTGGGGGAGGATATCTCTGTAAAACTGGGGTGACCAGGGGAATAAACTATAAACAAAGTTATCCAGTCAATGAGTGGGAGCTGTTGGAGAGTGAGAACGTAGACAAAAGAATGCAGGACTTGTGAAATGCAGAGCAAGAAGACATGTAGGGAGATCAGGCTGGGCATGTCCTCCATTACTAAAGAAAAAAAGGACAAAAAAAAACAAGCTGAGCCAGTCACAGATGGATGACTGATACAGACTAAGAAATCAAGTTACCTGAAGTTGTAGAATTCAATATTAAGTCCAGAAGGCTGCAACATGATCAGATGGAAAATGAGGTGCATTTCCTCAAGCTTGTGTTGGGCCTCACTGTGACAGCTAGGAGATGGTGCCTTGCACCTTGTGTGTTCTTTTATAAATATGTATCTTCATTTGATAGTTTAAATTACTTATTATCCTCTGGTACCTTTGAAAATGAATGGGAGAAGACAGCAAGACTCAATATAGCAAATGTGCTTTATCGTTTTGATGTTGTGAATTCTTTAAATAGGCTGTACTTAGATCCCAGTTCAGAATTGTAATTGTTACACAGAATACGAGCTTGACCCAGTGTGCAAGGCTATAAGGAGAGATGGTGGGTTGGTAGGACTATTAAAATGGCAGATTATGTAGAGTATAGGTAAGTTTTCACTGTAGTTACAAGAAAATATCAGCAGGTTTAGGGTGAATAAGATATCAAGCATGCTACACCTATTATTACTGGTGAGATATAGTGTAGCACTCAGCACATTACTATTATCTTTGAAGTTAAATTTGAATCATATCAATTATCATTGCAGTTCTATTGAACACTATTAATTTTTGATGGAATCAATATTCCTTCACTTGTGGTTTCCCTCCAGTGAATCACTCCACATTTTTGGTTCCCCTCTTCCCTGCCCTTGGTTTCGTTTCTTTGGTTCCACGGACACTTTGTGCACAATGTGCTGCTGTGAAGCCATAAGTAAAGTTACTCAACCATAAGGGACTGAACAGGTTTAAGGTGAACACAATAACAATGGATGATGTCATGTGATCAAGAATCCTATTTTCAAACATCCTGTGATCAAACCTGCAGGAAAGCTTCCAACCAGAGTTGACAGACATTTTAAGGTAGAAACTATTATAATGATATCCAAACAAAATGATTTGTGCTTAGTTTTATGGACCCATGTTGACATATAAATAACAAATAACTTCTTCCATTTAAGAAAGAAGTGACATTATAGGTTTTGGTTTTGTACACTCTCTGCAGGAGAGGTTTTAATTGAGTTTCCCAATGTTGTACATTACCTTTACAACCGCTAAGACAGACATGGTGAACAGTCTTTAAAAATATTGTCAATATTTTGAACATTATAGATAAGAAAAAGTTCTGTGAACAGAATTGGGGCTACTCATGGAGGATGCAAAGCAAGTACATTTCCTTATTTAACTGTTTCTTATTCTTTTGTCAAAGCACACTGTATTTGCTGAATTGCTGCATTATAATTTAAAAAAACACATCATGTAAAGAATTACAGTGTTTAAAGTTGACTATCATGATCTTTTCATTTCCACAGTAACACTGATGCTGTTGCTGTTACATAAAAATTGGTAACATCAGTTAGGTGACACTTGCATGTATTTCTTATAGTATGGTAACTCAGGGATCAAAACAGCAATTGTGTGGTTGCAGGAATGTGTATTGAAAAGCTGGACATTCTTTCTCATGTAATGTATCTGTAGAATACATTATGCACTTCTATAAATGTCTAATTCAGTGCATCAAAGTAGAAACAATTTTAGTGGATTAAAGTTGCCTTAACTTTTTAAACATTTTTAAAAGGTTTTAACATTTAAGTTTTTAGTGTAATATCAGGAGTGTGGACAGATACTTTGTTCCAAGTCTTAAAAAATCTAGGCATTTTGCCATTTTAACAAATGGCCAATAAGTTGAGCGTATTCAGGCATGGTGGTAGATTCTTAAATTAGAATGATTCACCCTTGTTAGACAAAAGGAGCATAGATTATTTTAAGAAGTTCAGTTATATGACAATTTTTCTGTTAACATAGTAATTCACAGAGATTGCTGATTATTTTAATTATTGCTTATCATTTTACCAACTTTGTGCTGCAGCTTGATGCTGGAGTTGTGTCAGGTAGTCATCTATGCTGGGATTGTCTCAAAGGGTAGCAAGGGGTAAGTAGTGGCTTTGTCAGTGGAATTTAAACAGAAGCTTGTGACACATCCTGATCATATTACCAGTTCATTCACATGCACGCAACAGCACAGAACACACCAGAAATAGAAGACAATTTCAATATGGAGAAAGGTGAGGTAATGGAAGATAGAAATAAAGGGAATCTGAAAATGATCAGGAGAGGGCACGATATTAAAATGGTGAACAAATTCAGTATAGAAAGGGAAATAAACATGTCTCAAAGGTGTATTTAAAGCAGATTGAAGAACACATTATTATAATGTGTATGGCATTTGAAAAGGAACTGATGAAGTGCTGTTGCTGAATGGGGAGTTTGTGATTATTTCAGTGGTATCAGGAATTGCTTGATATAAAATGTTAGTACCCACTGTTTGGGTGCACATTGGACAGTGGTCGGTTGTGTGATAAAGAGATTTCATTCCACCACATTTTCAGCAAGTTAATTTTTTAAAATATTTCATTTGTGAAGGTGATAACTGCACTAGTTGTGTGTTGCTTGGACTTAATTAATCACAGCATAAAACCCTCTGCACAATTTGGAGGGATCTTCAATTAAATGTTGGTTTGCGATGTTGCAGGCTATCCAGCCCTTATATCATTCGTTGCTAACATCCATTGACCTGCAAGAAATGTTTCTGCCTGATTATAGTAAGAATAATGAAAATAAGAAAGCCTTTGAATTGCAACAACAACAAAGCACCTTTCGACAAAGAAAATAACAGGTCCTTATTGGTGAAATAATCCAGCATATGGTGCAAAAATATAAACACTGATCATTTCTTCATATTATAAAATCTACACTGTGCTTCACTTTGTCATTGGACAGAAATCAAGATCAATTGAAGTATGCGCTATGATAGGTGATCATATAAGCTTCCATAATACTGGTGGTAATATTATTGGATCAATTCTCAGTGCATTGCTATGATGGTCCAGATGCACTCCTCCTGAGCCAGCAGTCCTGGAGAGAGTTGCTGGCCGAAAGCATCTGCATCTATGTGCTGGAGATCAGATGTCAGTGCACCTGACGTCCTGCTCCACTGCTAGACTCATTCCTGAGTTCAGAGGTGGAGCTCGGCTGTGCTAAACTAAGGGGATGGATACACTTCGTATCTGGCCCCTCCCCTTTACACCAGCCACCTGGCACCACCCCTTTCATTTGAATGGGGTTGCCAAGGAAGGGGTAAAGGGTGTGATTTCCTTAATTATTTCAATTAATAATAATTATTCAGTAATTTATATTAAGTAAATATATTTAAATATATCTTTTGTTGTCAACAATTTTCAAAAATTATTTAAATCAATTTTGACTGTTTATAGATGTCTGATTATTATCACAAGCTGTCAAAAGGCCATTAGTGTGGTCCAAGGGCAGGACTTCAGATCTGTAGCTGAAGACCTGGTCACTGCTCGCAGGCCGCTCTGCTTCATGGGATTACTATGGCAGAGAGGCGATCAGTTCAGTTGGACCTGTGGGACTGTGAAACTTTGATGTAGCTGCGGGGAACATGAGGGCTGTGGGGGAAGACATGAATGCAAGTCAACGGCCATGTCAGGTATGATCTGGCCTTTATATTACTTTGCTATCACAGAATAGCATTTACCAACTTAAAATAAAGAATGGTTTATAAATTCATTAATTATCTATTCACTAATATTCTTAACAGTAATGACCAAACTATCAGAATGAATTCATAGGGTTTCTCGTGCACCATTTCTATAAAACCTATGTAAGTGGTGATATTTAGATTCAGTACTGCTGGGTTAAGTTTGATCCCAATTAATGTGCTATTTTAGATTTGTGAAACTGTAAGTGTAGCAATATTCTTCACCTTGAAGCTAGTCTCCTCTATTTTGTACTAAAGGATAAACATGGGGACTGTGGTTGGAGAAATCTATGATCTCATCCACTACACCCAGTTGGTTGCCTTGTTTGAAGGAGAATAGGAGGAGGCCTTAAGGGAGCAATAAAGAGGATGCTTTAGGAAGAAGAATGGAAAACGAAATAGAACATTCATTTCTCTACCAGTGTCATCCTTCACCATGATGTGCATCAAAACAATTTGGTGTGACAAAATGTGACAGTAATAGCCCATCAAAGTCACAAGCGTTCGGCTTTATGGACAAACTTCCTGGTCCAAAATCATAATGCCTCTTACTCAGGTTACTTCTCCCTCTAATCTTTAAGGTTTCTCACAGTGCAAGGAATGTGACAGCTCTACTTTCAATGGGAATGTGCAAGGAAATGGTCACATGATTTACTGTTGCTCAGGATGCACCTTTGGTTTTGTCTGAAAGCAAAAAAGGATAAAGTATCCAAAATTAAGCATTTTAAATACCACAGCGTTTGCCACTTCTGCCCATTCCCAGCAATATCAGAACCATTCTCCTGCTCACATGGTTACCCTATACTTTGAAAATACATTTTTATTGCCATTAAATATTTATGAAGAATTTTAGCCCTGAAAGCAATATCCATATTACAGTAGTAGCAAATGTCTTTAATCATTGAATCAGAGAGACTGCAAGGAAGGACACCACAATGAGAGCTTCTTCTGTGAGCTGCAGTTACAATTTCACTAATTTTAAATGTATTTATCACTTTAATTTTTTGGCAGATTTCAGTAGGTGATGTTGATTTGCTGAATGCTTTTGCAGTAATTCTTTCTTGCCAAAATAAAAATTCCAGCTTATTTTGGCATTGCACAATTTATGACCTGCCTGGTGGCTTTGTATTACGTGAAATTCTGCTACTGTTACTGCCACTGCTCTAAATCACATTCTGCTTCCAGTCCCAGGGGCTTCCATACAAAACCACAGGGCATTGTTCCTTTCCACTGCTGTCAATCTTGGAGAACTGGGAACCAGTTCTTGAGGTGAAATAGCTTCAGTTTCGGCGTCACAGTGAAGCTATCTAAACTCAGAAAGCCTTATGATGACCAACATTTACGAAAATAACATTTATTTTGGCACTCCACTTACATCAGTTTGAGCTACATTTCAAATTTGCAAAACCCACGTGATTGAAATATTGCTGCTGACTGGGTCCAATTTCCAAAATTCTGCGAGGTAGGGATGTTGTCCATAAGGGGTAGCAGGGCATTATTTTAGAAATGAACTGCGAAATGGTCCATGTTCATGCAGGCCACTCTGTTCCACATCTCTACACTTGATTGGCAAGATCCCACTTTTAAAAAACTCCTTCACTAATATACGAAAATTTAACAATTCTAGAATTTAACATTAGGAATACAATTTTGGAATAATATAAAATATTTGACTTCTTCTTACGTAGAGAACATTTACAAATGAGAGAATCCAAAAACCTACATTAATGAAAAATTGAACAAATTAATCTCTAAGAATATTGCCAATACTTTTATCTCTTTGAAGCTTGTGATTTAGCTTTTTAAAATTTATTTGTTCCTGTCCTGTAGATATCAATGACCAGGCCCATATTTATTGCCTATCTTTCATTGTCCCTGATTTGAGTGGTTTGATCGGCCACTTCAGGGAGCAGGTAAGAGGTATAAATGTTGGCAATGATGTTTGTTGCTTTTAGGGATGCTGATGTATTTTAATGCCAGATTGGAACAGTATTCATGATTGGCAGTATTGGCCATCAACCAGAAATTTATATTTATTTGAATAAAAAGGTAAAGTTTAGACTCAACTGTTTTGGTTTGATTAGATTGCCATTAATCTAATAAGCAAAAGCAATACCAATGAATATGTAAAAATGATGGCACAGGAGCTCTCCCACGTGTGACCTGTTTGACCTTTATTGGTCTTCCCAAAGCCCAACCTCCTTTTTGGTAACTTGAGGTTGAGATGACGATGTGTGCTGACAACTCTGATGCCTCACCACTGCCAGATGTTAAGAAAGAAAATTTGATTGGAAGCTTGCAAGGTTCAGAGAAAGTTATTTATTCTAGGTTTTCCTGTGTAACTACATTCACAAACCAAACTTCAGTGAGTTACCAAACTTACACTGATGGTATGAGTTTTCCTTGCAATATTCCAGAAATGTGAATTATGCTTCTTCCATTATTCAGAAGGGGTCTTTGTGCTCTCTCATCACATATTGCTCTTGGAGTTACTTGGAAAGATTTGAAGCTAAATTGACTATAAAGTTGCCCCCACCAGAGTTGCTGTTTGCTTGTGTGTGTTTGGCAGTAATACCAGGAAACAAGAATGGATGCCAACACACAGCATTGACCTGTGCAAGTGAGGAGTCTTTATCAATCCATAAATAAGCACAATAACAGGCAAATAGCAACACATCAGAATAATTGAAAATCTAATTGGAATTAATTAGACCAAACAACCTGCACAGGGAAGACAGGGTCTCAAATTAAAAACGTGTATCAAGTGCAACAACTTTGTAATTCTTGTTTGTCTTTATGAATTACTTGTTTGGAGACACATATAAATTTAATTGAAAAGGAGGGTTGTTTGGAAAACTCAAAAGCTAAATTGACCATAAAGTGGCTCTCACAGTAGATGCTGTTTGCCTGTGCTTAATCATCAAATAGATCATTGATTAACCTGCTACTGAATAATTTCAAATGAAAAGAGGCTTAATATTACACAAAACAGAAAGTGGTGGAATTCCTCAGTGGGTCAGGCAGCAACTGTGGAGAGAGAAACAGAGTTTCTGTTTCAAGTCAATAATTTCTGTCAGAGTTGGAACAGTCTGGAAAGGCTTAATATTATACGAGATATGGCTTTGCTAATTGTCAATAATGTAACTTCCAGCTTTGGCCTAATTAAATCTGTTTTGAAGTTTATATTTCACATAAACCCCCTGTTCATCCACGTTCTTCATCTCTCACATTTTTTCTATTTCCTTTCATGTGCTTGTCCAGTTTTCTTTTGAAGGCATTCAAGCTACTTGCCACAACCTTATCTCTGCACTGAACTTTGGTGTTCTAATCACTCTATGTAAATGTGTTTCCTTATTTTCCTACTGGATTTATTAAAGTTTAGCTTGCAGTTATCAACCCTCATTGTGGATTCTCGTAAATGAACACACTCACTTTATGTTTACATCATTCACCATACTCATTTACTGAACTTTGTCAATTTTCTGCTGGGAGGATTCTTGGCTTTGTCCAGTGACAGACATAACTTCTGGTGATCAGAACAGCTTTAAACTCAATGTGAACATCAGTCAATCCCAATTCAAGTGTGAAATAAATATTCTCCTCAATTGACTCAAAAATGAAGTCATGTTTCCTCAGGTAATTGTAGTGAAATCATAAGTACAAAGATAAATAATGCAGGAAATCTTACATCAATGTACTTTAATCTTGATTACAAGACAATGCCATTCCTCCATCTCTGTGCTAGCCTTATAATTGCCAATTAGATGCAATTTTGTACTTGGTTGAGAGCCAGGATGCAAAGAATAGGAACTAACATAGCAATACACAAAAAGTGCTGGAGGAACTCAGCAGGTCATAACTAACATAAATTGGATTGAATTGCTCCAACTTATTATAGTTAAGGATCTTACATTCAGCAAAGAGGAGGTAATGAATCTGATCTCAATTTAAATTGCTCTGGCAATTTTTGCAAGTATTGCATCCTTAATTTTGTCCTTAGAAAATTCACAATTTATGTCACCTTTTGCTTTATATTATGGGTTTGTTGCACACTATGCAATTTAAAAATGTGAGTATGGTGCTAAAATCCTACTCAATCTTTCAATCTTTTATTCTTTAATACTAAACCGATACAGTTTTGCTTTCCTCATCCGTCCTGTTTTATAAATGAAGCATGAAATGCTACTTCTGGGGATTCACACCTTTTCACACAGCAATAGCAAAGCTCATTAAGTCATCCATTAAAACCTCCACAAAAGAGCTACAGCTGATGCACTGGAGGCCTTTTTCAATCCCATTATCCTGTCTAGCCTGTTATTGTTTCTTCTGAAACGCTGTCACTTTCAGGCTATAACAGTGTCAGTCATGTTCTCTCCAACAACCTGCACGTTATATGATGTCATAAGTAGAGTAATATTGTGAGCTGTGTCACAATGGAACATTGATGTGAAACTTAAGATGTATCAATCTCTTTTGAACATTCAGGTTTAATGAAGAATTCATTCATTGCCTATATGTATACATTCTGCTGTTAGGTTTAGAGATTTACATGGCATTCATATGATAATCACTTGGTCTGAATTGTAAGGCTCCACGTCCTTTCTGATCTGGAGCAGAAGAAAGACCAGTTTGAGTGAGCTCCTATTCTGCTTCTTGAGGAGTTGATAGACTGAGCTGGTGAAAACAGATTGTTGTCACACAACGTGTGAAAGTAAGGGTGAGGCAAGTTATTTGGTCCCTCAATGGGTACTTTCTCCACTAGGTGGTGTAGGCTTGTGCACCACCATTCTCAGCTCTGAGCAATGCATGTTCATGAGGCAAGAAAGAAACTTATGGGAATTTTGGGAGAAAGCATGAGAAATGTCTTCCTGATTTTATTAGTAGAGACTGTAATTAAAAATACAGATCATGTATTAGCAAGAGGGTGGTGAATCTGTGGAATTCATTGCCACAGAGGGCTGTGGAGGCCAAGTCATTGGGTGTATTTAGGCAAAGGTTGATATGTTCTTGACTGGTGGAGGGGGTTGAGGGATACAGGGGGAATGTGGGAGAATGGGGTTGAAAAAAGTCAGCCATGATTGAATGGTGAAGCAGACTTGATGGGCCGAATGGCCTAATTTATTTCCTATATCTTATGGTTTTATGTGAGAAGTACACAGCTGGACAGTCAGTATTTAAAAGGCAAACATTTTGCCAGAATGTGTACAAACTGCACTCTACTTACCATCTTTTTCTTACATGGTCCCTCAGGATTGAGAATGCCTTCTTTCCATTTTAGTTTTATGTGATTTGAGATGGCTTCTGAGGCCAATTAGTTTGCGAGCTGATAGGCTCCTTCTGCCATATCCTAGTGCTTGGACCCATGATTCTCAGTGCCATTTTTCTCCACATTGAGTAGGGTAGGGGTTCCCAGTAGTCAGTGGGGATGTTGCATTTCTTCAAGGAGTCTTCAAGAACATCCTTAAATCTTAGAACATAGAACAGTACAGCACAGGAACAGGCTTGTCAGCCCACAATGTTGTGCCAAACTAATTAAGCTAATGACACCTAATCCCTTATGCCAGTGCATGTTCCATATCCCTCCATTCTCTGCATATTCATGTGCCTATCTAAGAGCCTCTTAAACTTCTCTATTGTATCTGTCTCCACACCATTGCTGGCAGTGCATTCCAGGCAACCACCACCCTCTGTGTAAAAAAAACTTGCTGCACACAACTCCTTTGAACTTACCCCCCTCACCTTATATGCATGTCCTCTAGTATTAGACATTTTGACCCCAGGGAAAAGATACAGGCTGTCTACTCTTTCTATGCCTCTCATAATTTTATAAACTTCTGTCAAGTAACCCCTCAGCCTCCACTGCTCCAGAGAAAACAACCCTAGTTTGTCCAACTGTTCCTTATAGCACATGCCAAGCTACATCCTGGTAAACGTCTCCTGATCTCTGTTCATAGCCTCCACATCCTTCTGATAACATCCTGCCATTATAGGAGATCTTCTCCTTTTGGTAATCTCTACATATCCATTTTAGAGCCTGGAGTTGGGCTTGTGAGAAATGTGGTCAGTAGACTCATCGTAATTAGGGCCTCAAACCTGGAGATGTTGGTTTGGGAGAGGATCCTAATGTTGTTGTGAATCCACTGAAGGGATTCTGTCAGTGGATTTTTGAGGATTTTGCTCAGACAGTGTAGGTCTTCAGACAGGAGTTTCTTCAGTGATTTGAAGTGTCTGCTGTTGATGGTCCAAGTCTCAGAAACAGAATCACTACTAGCCTGATGACAATGAGTTTTGTGATCAGGTTGATGTCTTGATCTTCAAGACCTGAAACCCTTAGTATAAATCTTTTCCTCCATTGACCAGAGCCGTATCAGTGCATTCAAATGATGATGAATTTTATCATTGATGTTTGCCTCTACTGAGAGGTGGTTCCTGGGATATGGGAAGTGCTTCACATTTTCTGGGGTTTTGTGGTGAATCTTCTTTGTCAGAGAGGTGAATAGTACAGTGGAGGAGGTTGGAAGAGGACATCTATTTTTGGTAATGTCGACTGTAAGGCCAAGACTCTCTTTTGGTTCAGTGACTAACTCGACATTGATGTGGAGCTTGACCTCCAAACATGTAGTCCTGTAATACATGACATCTCACCATAAAAAATAGCAGACTTATTAAATGATTAATAAGAATATTCTACAAAATTGCAATTTGGAAGAATGGGCAATCTCATATGGTGGAAACAACAGGTAAAACCCTTCAAAGACTCAGCTTAAGCCATCAAAATCTACTTTGAACTGACATATCATCTGAATTGTGTTAATGAGAGTCAATTCACTCATCTTACATTCCCTATGCTTAAGACATTTACAGCATTGCTAACAGTACACCCAGCAACTCTGAACTTTCAAGCTTGAGTCAACAATTTGGTAAATTTGATCATTGTTTAATTTGATTTGCACATTATAATACTTGAAAAATATTTACCCATTAACTTTCGAAACAACTTTTTCTTTGATTACATCTTTTTCTACCAGATTCAGAGTATAAATAGAGAGGAAAATGTGATTGTCTTTGTGAGCTTAACTGTAATATATGAGCACTTGTATTTCTATTAATGGGCTAATCTAGCAGGAAAGTGTAAAATTAAATAGATATGCCCATTAGATTTCACATAGCAACTTCCAGCTATAAAGTGTGGATACCTACAGCGAATTGACTTTTGTTACAATATGGAAATTTGAATTGAAATTATCCATCTGGGTGGGATCAAGTTTTCCTAGTTCTAGTTGTGCTAGAAAATCATCTGCAATGGGTCTTTTTCTTCTTCCAGTGTCATTATCTCCTGAGTCCCACAAAGATCTGACTTTGGCTCCCTCTTACTTCACATCTACATGCTGCCATTTGGCGACATGATCTAAAATCAGTTTCCACATGAATACAGATGACAGCTGATTCTACCCTCACCACCATTCTATTCAGCCTCCCACTTTTTCTAAATTGTCTGAGATTTAGTACAGAATGAGCTGAAATTTGCTCCAGTGAGATATGATGATGTCATTGTTTATGGTCTCTGCCATAAGTTCTGCAACATTGAATTTTGTCTGTCAAGGTCATCAACTGGACACATATCTAGGCGATCACAGCCTATTACCACATTTGTGTCAGACCTGACTCTATGCCTCAGCTCACCCCTCTGACAATGAAACCTTCACCTATAAATTTATTTTCTCTAGACTTGACTAATCCAGTGTATTCCTGGCTAGTTTTCCATCTAACCTTTGTATTTTTGAGGCCAACAAAACTCTGTAACTGATCTATGTCAAGTCCTACCTCCTGTCCCATCTGTGGAAAAGTGTATGGTCATCCTCAATCCTGAGGGGCTGCCAAAGATAGAGGAACAAAGAAACTGGATAATAAGACATCTTGAAGCCCTTTCGATATTACAAATTGTCAATGTTTTGGAAGAAGGCATATTAGTCATAGATAGGATGGCATTTAAAGGACAAAGCAAATTAACAAAAAGCATATTGAATGCATTGAAATGTTTGAATCTTGTTCTGTGACTTACTGGAGTACGAAAGACTTGTGGAGTCTGAATGTCTTCTACTAGCAGCCTTTATATATGTCTGAAGGGACACTGCCTCTTTAAAACTATCTCAAAATTACATGCTGGATGAGGCTGTAGACAACTTTTATACAGGATATAAAATGGTTGAGAATATTTAGATGTGTTAGTAACTTTTATTAATTTTAGAACCCATTGACTTGCATTCCATTCCACCTACACACATCCTAAGCATTCTGACCTTAATGGGTCTGGTTTAACATTTAACAAGCAAACAAATTTTTAAAAAATAGCATGATGGGATCAGCTTAACTCATTAACACTGAACTCTTTCAACTTCTAAACATCAAGGTTCCAGGTTTTTTTTTGGAGGGGGTTGGGGCAGGACAGAGTTGAGTGTTAGAATTAGTCTTCGTGTTTCTTATGGTTGTTGATTAGACAAATTATCATACTTAGTTATTCAAGGACTTTTTTCCTCTAAGTGATAAATCAGAAAATGACAGGGAGAAATCTCAATTCAAATTTACCCATTCAATGGGTGCATCTGAATTGAATGCTTTGATCTTTTTGATGTATTTCTAATGTTGAATAACCTTTTGACCGAGAAGGTTTTTGATTACTTTACCAGATTTGTATTCCTTTGAGCATCATTCTTTTAAACAATTGAAACAAAATGGATGAATATACTGTTGTGTGGTACATAATTCCCATGAATATAATTTGAAACATCAGATCATCTCAGGGGAATAAGGGACGAAAATTGCAATACAATAGAGTGTGCACCAAATTGATTTCTATTTTTGGTTTCAGCAAAGTACTGGCACATTGTGCACCTTTGTGTGTTTCAGTTGGAAGACAGCCACTTGGCTTTCTGACTTGAGGTATCATCTTGCATCATTCATTGTCTTTTTACATGAAGTTTCTATTACAAACTTGAACACAGTGCCAGCAAAAACTGTGCTTTCTGCAACTCAAGAAGACTAAAAAGTTTATTTCCCATCCTAATCATTCAAAAGTCTTACTAATACCATCAGGAATTGAGAGCTTTTTATGAAGAAGGTCTGTGACTGGCCACAGGATTTTGGTGATGGGTTTTTTCACAGGATGTGGATGTTATTGGAAATACCAACACTTATTGTTCATTTCAAATTGCCCCTGAATTGCAGGAGCAGCCACTAGTGGTCCCTTCAAGAACCTCCGGCTGGGCTGCCCAAATTTCATACTTATTCCTTGCAGCATAAAAGGAGGCCATTCAGCATATGGAGTCAATGGAAGCTCCGAGGGCAATCCCATTAATCCCATTTCCTTTCACATGCTCATCTACCCACCAACATTGGGAGTAATTTATAGTAGCCAATTAACCTATCAATCTTTGGGATGTCAGAGGAAATTGGAGCACTAGGGGCAACCCACCCAGGCAGAATGTGCAAACTTCGTATGAACAGCACTGGAGGTCAGACCTGAACCCAAATCAGTGGAGTTGTGAGGTAGTAGCAATGTTTGCCACCCAAGAACTTGTAGAGAGTGCATGCACAAGTCCACCTATGGTGTATTTCTGCACCATCCATATAATTTTTAACCCATGGTTTTAGATGTGGAATGAATCATAGTGATCTCAATTTCTAGTTCTTGATGTATGTTCTCCTCCAGCTATATGTAAAATGCAATCTTCAGAAGTTCAAAATATGTATGATCTACATTGTAGTTTATCCATGTATTTCCAAATATAATTAAAATCAATGGAAATAGAACCAAAAAGTACAAGTTGCATTTACCAGAGATGGAGAAACTGTATTTTTACTAATTTTAAAGGCTTATAAAAATGATTAGAAAGAATGAGGTAATAAAGCTGACAGTCCATTCCACGGATGGCCAAGTGCATAAACTTAC
This sequence comes from Rhina ancylostomus, assembly GCA_030265395.1. Classification (NCBI taxonomy): domain Eukaryota; kingdom Metazoa; phylum Chordata; class Chondrichthyes; order Rhinopristiformes; family Rhinidae; genus Rhina; species Rhina ancylostomus. Next base: position 17,919,875 of record JARFYF010000055.1, read on the forward strand.
TGTTTGCTTCTGCTGATAGGAGAAGATCATGAGTAACTGTTAGCAGATGAAGTGTGGTGGGAAACACTGTACCAGGATTGAACCTAAGATTGTGGTGGGAAACAGGGTACCAGGATTGAAACTTAAAAAAAGGACAAGAAAAACATAATGAAATGTAACCTAAATCAAATCTGAATTAAGTCCCACTCTGCACATTTTTAAAACTCCTGGGCAATCTTGGCTCTGAATTCTTAAATGTATTTTTATTGGATTCATCATTAATGTTGAGAATAGCACCATGAAACAATTGTGAATTTTTATTTGGTTTATCAGTGTATAGTGTTAATTGAAATACTTAAATAATAAAAGTGAATCACCAGTTAGGTGAAACCTTTAGGAAGCATTAATGTGCTTATATTGATGAGCAGAACTATAAAGATGATATAGATGCAGAACATAATGGTACCCTGTTCCCCTTTAGAAGTATCTTTGCAGCCTCCTTGCGGAATAGTGTGATGGACTGCTTCAGCCTGTGCAAAGGATAAATCCCTCCAGTGCCATAAGCAAATAGGATGAAGTGATTACCTAAATGCTTAGCTGGACTTAAACATTGTTGCGTCTGGACTGACGGCTGGCTGCCATCCTAATCGCAGCAATCAGTGTGGAGCCAGAGACAGTCAAGTGAGTGGAAGCAGTACTGAGGCATGAACTGTACTTAAAAGCTGGATTTGCCATACATGAAGAAGACTCTGCTGCTGAGAGGTTAATGTCAGTGACCTGTTCCCTACAATTAATAAGAGAGGGAGATGGTTCAGATTGTAAAGTTTGCAGTTATCATGCAGGGACATTTTAAAGTGAGGAATATGAATGTATATGTTTTGCACAGAAAATGCATTGGAAACCCTACTTCAATACATCTGTCAAAACCATTGTACAAAGGCATCAATAACATGGTGATGATGATTGGATTGTGACAGGCCATTTATAAAAGACAAAAATTCATTAGTCTAATTGTTTATACAAATAGGTGCAAGAGTAGGCCACACAGTCCTTTGACCTTTTTCCATCATTCAATTAGATTGTGGCCAATTGGACTGTAACCTTAATGCATTTCTGCTTACCTTCTGATAACCTTTGCTTGCTTATCAAAAATCTAACACTGCATTTAAAAATATTCAAAGACTTTGCTTCTACCACCCTTTGAGTTCCAAAGTCTCACAACCCAATGAGGGGAGAAAACATGCCTTGTCTCTGTGTTAAGTGGGAAATCACTAATTTTTTAAGCGTCTCCTAGTTCTAAACTGTCCTGCAAGAGGAAAATATCATCTCCACAGTCACCTCATCAAGACACTTCTGGATCATATATTCTTCCATCAAGTCACCTCTTGCTCTTCTAAACTCAAGTAGAAACAGGACTAGCCTGTCCAAAGTTTCCCCATAAGACAAGCCACCCATTCCAGATATCAGTCTAGTAAACCTTCTCTGAACTGCTTCCAGTGGATTTACATCTTTGCAGGTGTGCTAAGAACTTTTAAAAGGGAGTTGGACAGGTACATGGATAAAAAAGTTTTAGGTTTTGGGACAAATGCAGGTAAATGGGACTAGCTTTAATGAGCATCTTGGTTGGTATGGCCCAGCTGGGCTGAAGGGCCTGCTTCCGTGCTGTAAGACTCTGACTCTTAGCAATACCTTTACTCCAGATGTGGTCTCACTGATCCCTATGTAACTGAAGCATATCCTCTGTACTTTTGTATTCAATTCCCCTTGTAATAATGATGACTTTCTGTTAGCTTTCTTAATTATTTGCTGCATCTGCATGATAGCCTTTTGGTAAATTAGTAAGGTGGTTTATTATTGTCACATGTACCGAGGTGCAATGAAAAACTTTGTTTTGCATACCATCCGTACAGATCATTTCATCACATCAGTGCACTGAGGTAATACAAGGGATAACAATAACAGAATGCAGAATAAAGTGTTACAATTACAGAGAAAGTGCAGTGCAGGCAGACAATAAGGTGCAAGGCC
>JARFYF010000055.1:18007761-18025394 GCA_030265395.1 Rhina ancylostomus
TATGTTCAGCAGCAGCCAAAGTTCTTAACACTGTTGTGCAAACCAGAGCTTTTGACGCTATCTTCCCTCTCACATAATAGATCCCAAGGAACTATTTTGAAGCCCAATTCTGTTAGTTAAAGGCATCCTGATTTTTGCTAGTCCAAGGCATCTGTTATCTTGCAGGTGGGTTCTCCTTTAAGTAGTTTTGTTTTGCCATTTGCTCCCAGCACCCCAGTTACTGCCAATGTTCTATGGACTTCCATTTGCATGTCTGACTGACTTCCCATCACACCACCCTTTCCCCTGACCATGGCTCAATTGTGTGGCTGACTCTCCCACAACCAAATCATGTGCCTGATGCTCCCTGACCTGGTGCCTGAAGTGCTCGTTCAATGATGACCCCTTTCACCAATGTCCCTGATGACCAATGCTTCTGACTTGAGGCTTGATCCTCCTGGCCTCCCATTTCCTACAAGCTTCAGGCTATCTGACTTGCTCCACTAGTTCTCCAATGTCAAAGCTCAGTGTGCTGAGTCTGTTCTATCATGTGTGATGTCTTGCACCTCATGCATAATAGAAGTTCGCTGATGTAGGGGAGGGGGTGCCTTATAAAATGGCTGCCCTTAACACATCTGTCTGGGTGCTGAAGAATTTCTAGGCCATAAAATTTTCGCTAAATTTTAAAGATTATCCATTTATGTTTGCCAGTGAAAATGCACATGAGGGTTTTTGTAAATTCATTTCAATTCCTAGGCCAAAATCTAACCAGAGTTAGAAATAAAGCATGGAGTATTATGACATAAATTATTTGTTAAATCCACAAGATTTCTCTAAACTGTTTGTACACTCATTTTTATAATATCACATTTGATTAAATTACAGGGTGTCTTTTCACTCTCGGCTCCGTATTATTTTCTATATCAGGCGAAAACTAGCCATTCTTCAGATTTCAAAACATTGCTAACAATGTTAAAAAAGAGCGATCAGAATGATAAGCTTCATTTTTCCTCCCTCTGTTCTGGAAAGATCCCAGCAAGCAGAAATCTGCAAAGAAAATGTCTTCTGTGGCTTCAAATTATACAAAATTGGCACTAATTCTACAGTCTCCATGTTGATTCTAGGCTGAAGTTATAAGGCTGAGTTCAGCCTTACTTCTGACTTGACGATAGGCGTTTGATTTCCTAGTTGGGTGAAAAATTAAATAAAGTACTTCAATATCCTTACTGCACTTCACCCAGGCGGCATTCTGTAAAACCCAAAAGGATATTTCTGCATGTCCTGGTATCACTTTGAAAAATACCTGAGCAACAAATGTGTCTGTTTCCTTCAGTTTACAGGACTGATGCACAGAGGAAGGAGTAATTCCAAAGATAATCTTTCCTTTGAACTGTACTTACATGTGGTGAATATTTAAACTTGATTGAAAAGTTGCCTGTGATATTTGATCACACGGTATGTGTATGTGTGTGTGTGAGCACGTGCATGCGTTCATGCGTGTATGCGTGCATGCATGTGTCTGTGTGTGCATCTGTCTGTGTGTGTGTGATAAAATGGAATTCACCCCCAGCCTATCTGTATTTTGTATCACTGGAGATAAATATTTGGATTTATTTAACTTCAATTATAGATTTCAATCATAATCCTTAAAATTCCAAATGTCTGCTGGGCTGCCAGACTACACAGGAGATGAGAAGGTGACATGAGGTCTACTTTGTTTGAGAATGAACATGTGGCCCTCACAATACATTTTAGGGAGATTATACACTCTGTATTGCAGCTGCAGAGAGTGAATATTTATACTGAGTGAATCAAGGTATTTGGATATTCTATAAAAATTGTTTAATATTAATATTGAACGTATGTATTTGCCATTCTACTGCCAGAATTCTAAGAGTTAGCACAAACATTGTCTGTTTGGTCGTATGTAGATGCTACACATACAAAGTGTGAAAAAAATATCGCACCTGACTGTTATGCAGGCTTGCCTGCAGAAAACATTCTCTTACTGAGGGCTGGATCATGCTGTTCTTCAGTTCCTGGGTAGAGTGCCACCATCCAGCCAGTGTGTGGGTTGGTTTGTTCCTGATTTATAGACCTGTGCATTCCTACCTGAAGTCAGGAGTGAGCTGGAGAGTGGATGTCATGCATTGGGCCACTCACTCCCCTGCTGGGCCCAAGAATGGAGCACAAATGTTTTGAGCTGTGGGGCTACATAAACTTTGCAGCGGGTCCCTGAACTTTACAACAGAAAAGCAATGCAACCCCTTTGAATGTGTTTGCTGACCTTCATTGAAACGACAAGTGGAGCTGAGTGTTTTTAATTTTCATATATTCTAACATAATTTATTACTTTATACTTTTTAATTAACTTTTAAAATAATATTGAAAGACTTTTGAGCTGTTTTAAAATACTTTTGATCAGCATGGACAGTTTAAAACAAATCAAAGGCTTTAATAACAGTGAGCTGTCTAAAGACCATCAGTGCGATCTATAAATGGGGCCCTAGGATCTACCACTTGAGGCTTAATCGCCACTTGTGGACTTCTCCACTCCCCGGGGGAGCTGCTGCAGGGAGGCCGCCTGTGCATTTGGATTGACAGGGCACAATAAATAAGTGCAGCCACTGGAATGCAATAGAAAGTGAGCATGGATGGTGACATGACTTGAGCACAATTGAGCTCAATGTGTATAGCCAGCTACCATTACTGCTCTCATTTTACTCAATTTGGCTTTGCCAATGCCACCTAAGTTTAACATCGAGGGTTTTCTTGTACGTGCATCATATCAACTGCTTACATTGTTCTAAGGGAGTTGACATAATGGGACTAACTTCTTGTATCTCTCCAGCATTGACAGCTTGTTGGTAGGGCTCATAGTATATAGGGTCTGATGACTTTGGCAGCAGTTCTATAATGTGCCTGACAATGTGACGAGAGATGAGCGGAACATTTCTTGTGCTCTGTGCAGGAATTTTGAGGCCATGACCAGTTGCCCTGGGATGCTGATGGGTTTCTTTCCAAATGGATGCTCTGGATGGTTATTTCAGAGACATGCTAAAGATCATTTCAGTGTGGACCTGATGCTGCAAATTTCAATAGTGCTTGGAGCATGAGGAATTGAAGAATCAAGAAAATGAAGGGATCATAGAGTTGTGACTCTCAGGGATCAGAAAGCTGGAGTATTGGGAGAACCATCAGGAACGAGAAGGGTGGCACAGCGGTGCAGCAAGAAGAGCGTCTGCTGCCTCACAGCTCCCAGTGACCTCCAGAGCTGTCTGTGTGGTGTTTGCACGTTCTCCCTGTGACTGCTTGGGCTTCCTCCAGCTGCTCCAGTTACCTTCCACATTTCAAAGACATATGGGTTGATAGATTAATTGGCAACAGTAAATTGCCCCTGGTGTGTAAGTGAGTGGTTGAATCTGGTAGGGAGTGTGGGAAAAAAAGAATGTGATTTGTGTAGGAGACGTGCAACGAGTGGTTGACAGTCGGTGTAGACTCTGTGGGCTGATATTTTTCCATGCTGTATGACTATGATTCTATCTAAGACTAGGTGTGGAGTCAGGGTGTTTGGAGCGGACTGGGGGTGGTCAGTGGAGACATGGGGTGTGCGTAATAAGTATCATGTTGCAATAAATTTGTAGGTTCTCATTTGCAGTTCTATAGTCCAGGAATCCACTGACCCAGAGGTGAAATTGCTATCAGCGAGGCAAACTGATGCTTGGTATAAATTCTTCTATGTATCCAATGATTTGCCTATCTTAGACAAATGCTATAGCTCATCTATGAAGTTACAAGTGGAAAAGTTTTACAATAGTAACACAGTGGATGATCCTTCCTGTGGCAATGTTCTTTATCGTGAATTATCTATTGCAATGTTTTTAAGAGATTTATTGTAATTAAAGCAATGCAAAGATTCCTATCACTGTGTAATATTAATGCACAATGGAAATGAAATATTTGGAGACTTGCTATCCTGTCTCCTCAACTAACTGCAAATCTTTGGTGCCATTAACTGACCTGAGTGACCTGCTTGTTGCAACATTTAATTCATGAAAATAGCTGGAGTGTCTGTTAGCAGCATATTTAATGTTTAGCCATTAGCAAGTTATGGAATTGAGAATTAAAAGTTAAGCACAAACATTAATAAACAAGGCAAGCATAAATACAATTCTGAATATTTTAATGCAAGTGCACATCTTAAATATACAGGAAACAGGTGAATAAGAATTACCTATAATCTGTTTTGCATTAGGGTAACAATTTAGTTTGTACATCTGACAAAATAAAAATCCCCTTTGTGAAAACTAAACTGTAATGGAAATTTGTAAAATCCATAATAAAATCAGAAAATGCTGGAAACACTCAGCAGGTCAGGTACATTTGTGGAAAGAGAAAAACTTAATGTTTCAGGTCTGGGGTCCTTAGTTCTAATAAAGGGTTCCCGAACTGAAACAATAACTGTTTCTCTATCTAAAGAAGCTGCCTGACATGTTGAGTTTTTCATTCATGTTCTGCTTCTACTTCTGATTTCTAGCGTCTACAGTGTTTTAAAGATTTTCATTGGAAAAATCTATGCCAAGACTTTGACGTTGTCAGTATTGGGGCATTTGCTGGAAGAGAGTCGTCAGACAGCTCTTCAGGTTTCAGGCCTCAATCACCTGGCTTTGTTTATAACCCCGGTTGTGAAAAGGAAAATGTGAGTTGAGCCAGGTTTTTATTTTGGCACTGAGCTGCAGAAGGCAATGGTGATGTTAACGGTTTGCACTTGGCTCAGAATTGCTGAGAGGCTATTCGCTTAGCTCCACTAAACAATCTTTTAGTCTTGATAGTATTAATAGAGCAATAGCATTGCAGAAATACAGAGAGATTAATATTTTTTCAGAGCTGTAGCCATTCCTATCAAGGAAGGAATGAGTCCCCTTAGACCTGTTCTCACTCTGCATGATAGTCTAGAGAAATGCTTTTAAGATCTTTAAGAGCGGAATGTGAAATAGAGCAAGGTGGTGTTTTCACCAGTGCCAAAGCTGGGCTGATGAATGAGTTCTCTAATGCTGTAAAGTATCCTGAATATAAAACAAGAAGCTGAAGCTGAATTTCAAAATCAATAAACACAACTACTTAATCAGCAATCAGGCTCATTCAGATCAATGCATCACTGAAGGAAATGCAGACAAAGGCATGTTCGCACAAGTGAAATGGAGCCATTCCACATCTCCTTGCTTCAATATGATTGCAGCACTGTTCTGATGATCTGGCAAAAGAACAAATACCCTTGCTCTAAGTCATAGGCTCAACAGAAGGTATCTTTACTTGGAAAATTATTTCCATGCTCTTTCTTGTACTCAGCTATTGCTAATGGTTTTCTTCAGCAGTGAAGTTTAAGGTGATTTGGATTCATTCTTGAATGATGTACATTCAGAACAAAAGCCTTTAAATGTACAGTGAATCCTCACTCAATCTGATTTTAACAGGTAGACTGTAAATTTGTTGTGGTTCGTTGATGTATTTTCCAGTGCTCTGTCTCCGAATCGTTTAGGAATGAAACCAAGATGTTTTATTCAGTTATCCTCTGAGGACATTCTCAGAGTCTAGAATGACTGAAGGCCTCCACTTACATGATGTCAACTCTGGATTCTCTCCAACGACTCGGGCACCTTTGAGGAAAACGATTCTGTGCTCAGATTAAACCTTGAGAGGACTAGCCTTTTCTTCCTTATGTATTTGATTCTCTATGTCCTCTGTCAGGTCCTCCCTGAATGATTGTGTGCTGCATCTACACTCTTCCTGAGTTGAAGAGTGAAGCTCCTAAACATCATTGCTGATAATCAGAATAGGAACATTAATAATTACCAGACAGCTACTTACTGGGGATATAATCAATCTGGGCTTGAAAGAATTTTCACCTTGTACTACATTTATGGAGTGTGAGTAAATAACACTGTATTTAACTGTTCTTTTACCTTGGTGGATATTAGTAAAATCCTTTTAAAAGAAAATATTTTGTGTGAATACCATTATTAAATAGAATTTGTTCTTGGGTTTTTAATAATGTCATCTTTTTTGTAAGATTAAATTTACTTAAAATGCCCTTAATGGATTGGAGTTATATAGAATGAACATGTCAAGGAGCTATGTATTGGATTGCCTCCAACTTTCTCATACTTTGTGTGTCTAATGTGGGTTTGAATTCTGTTGGCATTAATGAGGAAATCTGTCATTTATCTGTCAAGCCTTTGTCAATTATATGCCTAAAAATTGGAATGGACATATTTGCGTGTGCGAAAACTTGTGTTCAATGCCAGCACCAGTTCAGGACTCCAGTTAAAAAATTGCTAAATTGGATGAAACATTCTTTGAGAGTATTCTACTTTATTTCCTAGCTTGGAAGTAGTGGTGAGTCTAGAGTTAATGCTATTCCCAATGGTTGCCTCCTGTAATGCTGCCACATCACTGAGTTAATAGAGTCACAGAGTCTCAGAACAGAAACAGACCCCTTGGCCCAACTCATCCATGCCAACCAAGTTGTGTCCTGAGCTAATCCCGTTTGCTTGCATTTGGCAAATATCCCTCTAAACTTTTCCTATCTATGTACTACACAGGGAGTCACAGGGAAGATCTCTGGGCCTGTACTCAGTGGAGTTCAGAAGGATGAGGGGGGATCTCGTTGACACTTACCAGATACTGAATAGCCTGGAGAGAGTAGATGTGGACAGGATGTTTCCATTAGTAAGAGAGTCTGGCATCTGAGGGCACAGCCTCAGAATAAAGGGATGCCCCTTTAAAACTGAGATAAGGAGAAATTTCTTCAGCCAGAGGGTGGTAAATCTGTTGAGCTTGTTGCCACAGAGGGCTGTGGATGCCAAAATCGTTGGGTGTATTTAAGGTAGAGATTGATAGGTTCTTGATTGGTAAGGGGGGTTAAAGGTTACAGGAAGAAGGTGGGAGAATGGGGTTAAAAAAACAACCATAATTAAATGGTGGAGCATACTCAATGTGACGAAAGGCCTACTTCTGCTCCTATATCTTATGGTCTTCCGACCTTAAAAGAGTTCTTCCCAAGGTTGCCACCTTTGTGAAAGCTGTGACTGAGGAGAGGGAAAACACAAGGTGGGCCTGGGGTGGGGGTTGGGGGCAGTATGGTGTATTTTGTGTGTGAGGTCACCCCAACACAATTGCCTGCTCTGATATTACCCACATCATTGGAAGGTGTAGGATAATAAGCAAGGCAGCATCTTGCATCGAGGTGCGTAAAACAAAAAGGTTACAAATGTTAATGGTCCGAAGATTAATGACCTCTCAAATAACTTTCGTATTGTAAAATCTGGCTAAATGATGCTGTGATGAAAACATCAGAGTCTGAACAGAGACCCTTTACTTCTTTTCTCACTGGGGAGCGAAGCAGTTTATGCTCCTGTTTTCCTGTGACTGTCATATAACAGCCATTCTCCTTATGTGGGAGGTCCAACTTCAGTCAGTAAGGGACTAAACCAGTTCTGAATCTGTCCCACATTTGCCATTATCTGTAGCACATATGTGAGAGTGGATGAGCATCATTGGAGTATAAAACTGTGATTGAAAGCAGGTTGGTCCAATATGGAACACCGTTGACCTTTGACTTCAATGAAAAATGACTTACGACTCAAAGCCAGGGATGTTTCACCATTTTATATAATGGCACTGTGCTGCCCCCAAGCTTGAACTCTCCTGGCAACTCACAGCTTTAGTGGTTCTAAAACAGCTGCAGAAAATTGTTTGATTGTGATCGTGGGCCTCTTTGCTGTTGCCCAGTGAAAATTGTTCCTGGCAAAAGGCCCAGCCCACAGATTCAGGTGCTAGCCATGATCCATTGTTCTGCTCAGTGTCTGACATTTCAGGTGTACAAGCTTGAACTCGGGTATTAAAATTCTGTAAGTATGGCTTAAAAAGTTCAGTAAACATGGTTAATGATTTGGTTACGGGTGCTGTGTCACCTAAAGATTTTCTTTCAGTTTTATTAATTGTGGCTTTATCTTCTATAAGAGTTTGGTGTTGGTGTTTATTAAAAATGACAAATTTTAAAGATTATAAATAAAGTAATTTGGTGAAATGTACTTTATAGCACTTATAGCGGAGTAACATTGATTTTGAAATTCCACAGCCACTTGTGTTGTAACTGCTCAAAATGTAAGCTTCTGTCAACCAACAGTCAGTTTTTCTCAGGATCATTGAGGTCACATGCAGATTTTGTGATATGCGATATTGTTATTTGATGCTTTAACATTCACTATATCCCATGTTGTCTTGGCAGTGCTAATCTGTACATCTTTGAGCACAAGAATAGTAAAAGCTTTGATCTCAATGGTACAGGTGAGAAAACTTGTGGTTTTACCCTGGTTACATTTGCTCCACGGAAAAGAATTCTTGCTCTTCCATTTCCTCCTCCTTATAGAACAGTTTGGAGCTACTATTGTTCATTAATTATGGTATTAGAAACCAGCCTCACACCATGAACTGGTATCGGTGGAGCAGTACAGCTGTTCAAAAGCTGACATGTATAGATTCACACTTGGTAGGTTCACGAAAGACTAATGTCATGGAAGCAGTATTGCTTAGATGTGTCAACAGAAATAATAAGAATTACAGTTAATACAAATAGACTAAACCCTTTAGATATTTACATCAAACCAACATACTTGATTTACTTAGCTGTGAACTTGGTTTCTGATAATGACTTCTCCATTGATGCACAAGGGTCTTACAGGTGTTTGAAAGACTGCTGAGTTCAGTATATCTGTTTCCTTGTGTAAACACAACATTTGAAATAAAAAATGAATTTTGTTGGAATTTGAAGTGAAATTATTTGAATTATATTATACAGGAGCCATTCTCTAAATCCAAGTTTGAATCTTAAGCAAACTGACTCCTTTATTTTGATCTACCTATCTAACACGCTTACTCTGTTGGTATTAACTGTAACTTTTACTATATCTGTTCCCATATCTAAGTTCTACTGCTTCTATAACAATGCGCTTAACTGCAATGAAAATAATGGAAATTGAAACCAATCTAGTATTTTTGAATGTTCTTGTCATATGAATAAGTAGATTTGAATTAAACAACCAACTTGAGTTCATAATAAAGGAAGCTACTTAAATATTTAATAAATGAAAAGATGGCTAGAATTAATTTGCATGTGAAACAACCTCATTGGTTATTTTCTTGCTTGGAAACCACTGACAACCAGTCCAAGGAGGTGTGATTATTAATTGTCAATTAGAAGGTGGTATTTAAGATAAAACATGTTATTGTAAATGGTATTAACTAAAGTGTGTTGTAGTGGGTTTAAGCCAAATGTGCCCCAAACCACTAATTCCTGAGCTAAAAGCAATCATTTATAGACTTCAGTGGTCTACAAGAGCAGAGAAATCAACAATGGTGCTCCCAACCACAGAGAAACAATGTGATCATGAAATCACTCATTAGCCATTATGTTCAATTGCTAACTGTGACTATTCCTTTAATTTTTTTAGGATGATTGTATCAGGAAAACAATGCCACAATCACAATATCAATGGAGGTACCAGAATTCTCCAAAGAAAAGGTTGCATTTAAGCAATAATTAGAAGGAAGCACCTTATGGTGGATAATTAATTGAAGCTTATAGCAGCTAGTCAATCTGAGATAAAGGCACAATATGCTTTTACTAGTGGGTGCAGCAGGCTTTTGGGGTTTAAATGTACAGGGCAGAATGTGGTTATCTAAATGTGAGACTGTTCATTTAAGTTAATAGTAACACTTAAATGGATTAAGATGGATTAAGATAACAGTTGCCTTTTTCAAAAGATCAATTAATGGATGTTACAGAGAAAAAAGATTATTTATTTTGAGGAACATCTGAATAGAGGGCTAAAGAATAAACTGGTCAGAATGGCCTCCCAAAATATTTTTGGAATGTTCCATTCATCTATAAACATGGTATATCCCAAAGAAGGAAAAAAATAACGGTTGATAATATAGATGGTTTGGGGACCATGTGAGAGTTTAATAAGTGGCTTGGTTGTTATCATAAACAATTAAGAATGATTGGTCACTATTGAATTTCAGTCTTGAAATTTCTCTGTTTTTCTAATATAATTCTCTTCCTTATACTTTTGGCTCTTTCTATCTTAACAGTGACCACTAGATTAGGTATAGATTACTGGTGCATGCCAGTGTCTCCTGCAACTATTTACATATAACAGTTAACCACCTGGAAAACCAGTTGGAAATATTGTGCAAAGAAAGCTATTTACTTGAGACATATAATGTTTGAAATATTTAAACAAAATCTCTCCACTTTCACAGCAATCCAGTGTTGACTAATCCTGGCTCTTGCGTTGATTTTATGAAATTTTTGATTTATTTAACAAAACATTCCTTCACTGTGCTTTTTGAATTAAGCTGGTCTGGCTCAGTTTATTCTCTTGTGCTGCTAAATCCAGTTTACTGTAGTGCCTCCATTTTTATTTTGGGTTTCACTTGTCTTTGTTGCAGATCAATAACTGTAAGCTTTTCTGGAATATGATGGGCCTCTCCATATAATGGCCATGCATGGGAAATAGATTTTGGAATTGTTCATGTTTCAATCCTCTGTTGAGAAGAATAACAATAATCAAGATCTGCACAACTAGATTCAGGTTGAATACCAGTTTTGGAGTTTGGCATTTATTCTCTTTAATGGCTGGGGATCTTTGTGGTCAGTACAAAACAGTGTTTCTTGCAGGCTACATGTTACCACTAATCCACAGTGCAGCATTATATAGGAATTGATGTACTTTTGGTAACTTATCCTGGCTTAAACATTGAATTAAATGTTTCCATCCTGTTGTGGATATCACGTTTGCCTCGGTGTGGAAAGTCCTGAGTGTAAAACCCAGTAGAATATGAGTTTACTTTATCAGTAAGAGAATATTAAACACTAAGGCAAAAATGCAGTTACAAAAATAAGTCTCCATCATCTCCATTTGATCCACTGTTATCCAGTACATGAAATTAATACAGCATACATTAAACTCTTTGTTCACAGAGTGTGTCTTAAAATTGTAACTTTAGTAGCCAATTGAAACTTCTGCTATGATAGGAATTTATTTAAATAGCTGAATAATTTTTTTCTATTTTGCATTTTTTTTTGTTTTTTTGGCAATTGTCTTATATTTTTGCTAATTCCCTTGATTTGAAAATTCACCTGCATAATCATGGGGGGTGAAATCTAGTGGTAGAACTAAATTGGACAGGTATTTCAGAGTACTGGCATTGACAGGGTGGAGATCATTGCCTCTTCCCATACTGTGAAATTCCATTACTTACACAATGAGCTAAATACATGATTGAAACTATAAATCCTATTGCTGCAAAAATGTAATCCAATAAAATTAGATATAAAAATAATCAGATGTTTGTATTGAAATTTGTTAGTGACATACAATAATCTGGAATAAAGTATTGTCACTAAATCCTTTCTCTTACACTTTTCAGTTTTGTTTGTGTGATGTTGCACACTTTTTGAAGGAACCCAATATCACGTGTAAAGTTGTGGTAAATGAAGCCTTATTGACAAACTGTCAATTGTGTACAATTTGTATAAATAATGCAGGACAAAATAAGTTGTTCTGCAAAGGTAGTGCTAAACCTGTGTGCTTAATAGGAAAGGTATTCAGTAATATTTAGAATACGATAAATATTTATAGCCCTGAATATGTGCATTTCAACTGCTCTGAAATCTCTTTTTCTTAGTCTTTACAGTAATGGCCTTCAGACAACACCTCAACTTTATTGGTGGTCATTTCAAGTTGACATACAAATCTTGGCAATATACTATGTGTGGACATTCAGGGACCAGAACCTACGTTCCATACTTTATTTTGGAGCTTAATCCAGCAACACTGAAACAATGGTGGATGAGATAATATTCACTGAGTGTTAACTTAGTGTTGAGACCAAGCTTATGACCTTATTCACTTCACATAGATCAATTAAGTAATGCGTCTTGAATAGAGACATCAATTTAAGAATACAAGGTAGTAATCTTCCTAAGAAATCTTTGTGGCCACATTCTCTGAGTGTATTATCTGATATATTGCCATTGTGTTTTGGGAGTATTTTGTAAAGTCACACTGATATATGAAAGTTAGATCAAAGTTTGTGCTGTAGCTGATATTGCATCTGATGAAGTTCAAATCTTCCCAATGGATAACAGCGGCTCCAAGCCAGAGTTTTCAGAAACACTTATGAAGGAACTAGATCCATATATTTGGTGAAGACGCTTCAATATCCTTTTGTGAGAAGTCAGTGTGAAAGTCACATTTCCATCATCACCACATCTTTTCTTTCACAAAATATGGAGTGATGATGGAAACATAGAAGAGGGGACTACTTAAGAGGATGTAGTAGTCATTCCCCAAATTAATATAATTCACTTAACCCTTTGATGCTGGATAGACTGGATAAAGCTTGAGGATGAAAATGGTAACTCTTTCTATCTTCACGGTGATACAGCTGTATATTGAGTATTTAAAAAGAAAGGAATAACAAAACAAAAAGAATATTCTGCATATTTTTTAAAGAAAAGCATTATCCCTCAGTACAATGCAATTATATTTAGACTATTGTTATCAGAGTGGCACTGAATAATGGAGGAGATGCTCTCATGTCTTGTCAAGTTTTAATCCATTGTCAATCTTTAAACTGAAATGTCTAATGAAATACATTCAAAATATATTGCAATAGCATCAATATTGATTTATTAATGCTTGGGAATGCTGCTCTAATTGAATTGAAATCCAGGAAGTCAGTTAATGTAACTGACAGTGATATAGGAACCCAATCTCCTGTGGCACGGGCAATTGCGACTTTTCCTTTGCTCAGTGCTGTCAGTCGAATAAATAGTAAATCAATTTGTATTTCACTCAGACACAGTAACAATCCTCGATCTGGACTTTGTTATGTAGATTATCTTGAATAGCGCAACTAATTTGGGTCTCCCTTTATGTGCTTTTATTTTGGTCAGTTTCACTTGATCTCTTTTGAATTATTACACTTGCTGTTCAGAGCTACAACACTTCCTCCACTCTCAGTCTTGCTGAATACATTTACTATTATCGATATGGATTTTACACTACCTTCATAGAACAATTTATTTTGCCACATGTACACCAGAGATTATTGGACTATTGACTGATAAACCTGAGATCATTTGCTGTCAAAAAAGAGGAAGGTTGAATGTAATTTGGGGGTCGAGAGCCTTGAAGCTGCTTACCTGACTTTGGTGTCCTCCAGGAGCCACCAGAAGGCTCTGTAAAATACTGTATCTTTCCTTTTAGTTATTCCCTTCATCTTCATGCTGCATGACCTCTGCTCCTCCAGTGCTAGCACCATTATGATGAGAGTGAAGGGTCCAAATTATTGAAGACACAGGCACAACACCTTTTCCTACCCCCATTCCTGCAAGTGTTGAAGATTCCAGGCTGCCATTAAGGAAGCAGTAGTGACAATTACCAGTCTCCATCTTTTCTTTCCCAACCTTTGTTTGTGAAGAATATTACCTACTTAATGCATCCCTAGTTAGTGTGAATTTTGAATGTTGAATAGGATGTATAGCCTATCCTGAACAGGGGTGAAGTTCTGGGGGTAAGTAATGCTTCCTGGATGAAAAGGTCAGGCAAAACTACCATTATTTTTGGTCTTTAAGTAGCTTGGGTGGGTGGAAATCAACTTGAGAGGCCACAACTGGTGGTTTTGTAACAATTGCTTTAAGGGCACTAAGATACCTAGTCAATGTCCTCATTTATATAGAACTGACATGTTCAGAGCTAATGTCTGCTAGATGAGGCTAGGCAGCAGATCACAATGTCAGTTGGTGGGCAGATATGAAGCCAATATTACACTGGTACAGCTTACATCAGCAGGAAGGACTCCAGTGACCACCACTACCCCCGACCCTCTTCCACCATTCATTCAAAGAGAATCAACAATGCCCCTCCTCTTGGCAGAGAGCAGCCAGTAGAATGAACCTGTGGCTTTGCAAATATTGCAGGTTTCCCTCTGATGTTGTTGGCTATACAAATGTTGCTTTGCAAGCACCTCGTGTTGTCTGAGAGACGTATTGAAAGGGCCTCCAGTCCTTCGGTGTTCAGCTGATCTGCAGCCATGCAAAGAAGTCTTAAGGAAGGTCCAACACAGGCACAACCCTCCCCACCATCGATGACAAGTTCAAGAGGCGGTGCCTCAAGAAGGTGGCAAAGGACTTTCACCACCCAGGACATGCCCTCTCCTCTTTACTACCATCGGGAAGGAGGTACAGGAGCCTGAAGACCAATCTCAACGATTCAGAAACAGTTTCTTCCACTCCTCCATCAGATCTCTGAATGGTCCATGAACCCTACTTCGATATTCCTTTTCTTTGCACTATTTACTCATCTTTGTAACATAGTAATTTTATGTCTTTGCACTATTCTGCGGCCATAAAACAACAAATTTCACATTATAGAAGTCAGTGACAATAAATCTGATTCTGATTCAAGGTCCTGGGTGGAGTTAAGTTGCTTTCATTCTACAGAAATTTGCAAGGCTCTCTGCATTTGGCAAACCATTGTGGCTACTGATTGAATGATGAGGACTATCTGGTGCTGGCATAACTTATCATTGCCAGTGTAAAAAAAACCCTTCAAATGTGAGATATACACATTCTATCACTTAGCAGCAGAACAGTGGTGTGCTGAAACAAAGAAACCACTCTGTGGATTGCTTTGAGGAGCCCCTTGCTGGAGCAGGTTCCACATACTGTACAACGTTGCAATGGAAAGCTCTCTGTATTTTGCAATGACTATAATGGGAGAAGTTTCAGGGCTGAAGGTGCAATCAGAAGGGAGGATGTAATTCAGTCAGTATCTTTCTGACAGGGCTGCCCATGACCAACTCATTTGACTGTAGCACCAATAAACACAACCCCAATCCTCAATTCAACAAAAGTTCCTCTGTTGCTGGTCGTTACAGCGTCTACATGGATGCAGTAACAAAAATAACACAATATAAACATTCCAAATATAACTTGTAAACTGATGCAGAGATGAATCCATGAATCACTCTTGTACATCACCTTGGTGCTTGTCTTTCACATGTCTTTGCTATTCTACTGCTCCTATTCATGTTATCCCTGTGATTGCAGCATTGGTGGTGGAGGGTGATTGCCGACAGCTTCAGACGATGACTTTGAACAGCTCTGGGCTGAGAAGAGCTGGCTTTCAACTGTTCCTTCTCTGGCAGGGAACAACCAAAGTACTGGTGGGATCATGAATGCTAGCAATCTGAGAGGCACAGTGGATTTGAGCAGAATATCAGCAGTCCATGCAATCTGCAAGAAGACAGATTGCTGGGCAGTTG
Organism: Rhina ancylostomus; assembly: GCA_030265395.1. Taxonomy (NCBI): domain Eukaryota; kingdom Metazoa; phylum Chordata; class Chondrichthyes; order Rhinopristiformes; family Rhinidae; genus Rhina; species Rhina ancylostomus. The sequence continues at coordinate 18,023,140 of JARFYF010000055.1, forward strand.
AGACACTTTGGAAGCCTCTTAGGAGAGTGATGTGCAGAATGGCAGCTGTCTCTGCTTACATAGCAGGAGACACAGTTCACACTGCAGCATTCAGATGTTAGGTGGGCTTTTGCTCATCGGAAGGTCAGACATCACCCGTAACATCAAAGGTGGCAGCACAAGTGACCGAATGGAATTATTCACCACTTTCATGCTGGAGTGGTTACCCTCCAGCAAGTGTGAAAGGTCTGTACGAGGTTGGTGCTGGACTCCTCCATGACATTGTGTGCAGGATTTCTGGTAATGTACCAATCACCTCAATGTACAAACTCAATTGTGCATCGTAATCCCTTCATTGATGTCAGTGGCTATTCAGTTAACTTCTCAGCATCATTTAGAGTTAATACTTCACTCCATCTCATTCATTTGCTTCAGCACAAATGGTAACTGAGACCAGCACTCTGAACGCACTGAGCCTATTCTGTGGAAATGACGAGATTACTGAGGCATACATGATTAATGGAGTACTCTGAGCTGCAAGTCTTTAAAATTAATAATGAAAATGGGTCTTGACGTATAATAAAATAAACTTGATAAGTGTCTCAAATGTTTATTTTTTTCCCAACGTAGCTAAAACAAATGCTAGGAAAACGTCAGGGACAAACTTTGGGATGCTTTGTGCACTGCTGACTCTTTGTTTAGCTGCTGTCTTGAGCCTAATTACCTGCATCAGGTAATTAGATTAACAGCAATAACTGTTGCATAAAGGCCACAGACTAAAGCAAGTTTCAAGGCCAGGGGAAGGGAGTAAAGTTTCAGAACTTTCAGGACTCATTTGCTTGAATACATACCCAGGATGTTCTTTCATAAGCTATCCACTGATGTTGATTCTGCTCCTTTGCACACCAATTCCCCTCAGCAAACTTCCTTCATGATATGATCAGTACTGTGTAATCAACAGAAAATTTGTCTCAATTTAAGACAAATAACTGAATGTTTCTCATAAACATGTAAAATTTCCATATTCATTTAAGGATGTCATTTTAAAAGCTCAGTGGGTCAATATTTCCATCAACTTAGTTTTATCAAAATTGTAGCCAACCTTTTTGTCTCCTGCCAACATCTACAAGACCTTGGCCCCAAATCCATCAACCTCTAAGCCTAAAACCAGTTGTGTTTAACCATGGCATTTTATTTGACCATTAGCTGAGCTTTCAATCCCAATCTGGTCATTTGCCAAGACCACATTAATCCATCTATGAAGCATTGACTCTGCAGTGGTCTACCTTCCCCCAACACTGACAGCTTAATTCCTGACTTCACTATGAAGATTACCTTCTCCACTGTGCTCTGCACTGACCACCCTGCCTCTCAAATTGGAACTAATTCAAAGTTTTGTGATATATGTAATCTGCCACAGACCAAGCTTATTAAAATCAATCCTGCCTCCAAATCACTGATCACTTTTTACTGATGGTCTAGTGACTCATTTGTAAAATCCTTGATTTTATTTTCAAATCCATATATAGCCTTCTCTTTTTTTTGAGTAATTTCTGCACATTCACTCACACAATGTGGGCATCACTGGCAAGCCCAGCAGATATTATCCATTTCCAATTTCCCCTTGAATTGATTGGCTTGCTAATGGTTTCAGAAGGGAGTTGAGTCAATCATGTTGGTGGGTCTGGAGTCACATGTAGGTCAGAGCAGTAATATCTCCTTCCCTGAAGGATAATAGTGATGCCGATGGACAGTTTCATGGTTACCATCAGAGATACTGTTGGCTTATCCTGGAATTTGAATTTCCCAGCTGCCATGATGGGATTTGACCATGCCAATAGTATAAGCCTCTGGATACTAGTCCAGTGAAGTAACTATTAACCTAATTTTAGGTCGTCAATATCTTTTGGTGAGGCTTTCCTTGATGTAAATGGCTAGGATGTATGTCTTGTTATCCCTGCTCGAAATGAGTTGATATCTGGGAATAAATGTTGAGTGACTGGATTATCTGGTGAGATTGGTCTGTGGTGACTATATCTAGTTCTCTGTTAGAGAGTTCTTGTGAATATAGTTCATATTTTGCCCTGGATAGACCTTCAGTATTGAGCTGGTACATTCTTGTCACTGGTTCTATTTCCCAACCTTGTTGTCACCGTGTGAATCCATGTTTTAATGACTTCTGTTGTTTGGACTTGGAGCCTGGTAGCCAGGGTCTGGTCAACTTCTTCAGAGCATTAGCTTACAGGGTTCCAAATTTAAAAACATGCTCTAACAGG
>JARFYF010000055.1:18138864-18149927 GCA_030265395.1 Rhina ancylostomus
TGTTAATGGCAAGACCCTTAACAGTGTTGATGAACAGAGGGATCTTGGGGTCCAAGTTCATAGCTCCCTGAAAGTGGCTACACAAGTTGATAGGCTAGTGAAGAAGCCATACAACATGCTTGCCTTCATTAGTTGAGGTATTGGGTTCAAGAGTCAGGAAGCTATGCTGCAGCTTTATAAAACTTCAGTTTGGCTGCATCTGGAATATTACATTCAATTCTGGTCACCCCATCATAGGAAGGATGTTGAAGCTTTGGAGAGGGTGCAGAAGAGGTTTACCAAGATGCTGCCAGGATTAGAGGGCATGTACTATGAGGATAGTTGGACAAACTTGGGTTGTTCTCTCTGGAGTGGCGGAGGCTGAGAGAAGATCTGACAGAGATTTATAAGATTATGAGAAGCATAGCTAGAGTAGACAGCCAGTATCTTTTCCCCAGGGTTGAAGTGTCTAATACCAGAGGGCATTCATTTAAGGTGATAGGCAGTAAGTTCAAAGGTGATGTGAGGGTTAAGTTTTTTACACAGTAAGTGGTGGGTGCCTAGAGGTGCTGCCTGGGGTGGTGGTAGAGGCAAATATGATAGGGGCGTTCAAGAAGCTCTCAGATAGGCACATTATACGTGAAGGAAATGGTAGGATACGGACATTGCTTAGGCAGAAGGGATTAGTTTAGTTGGGAATTTTATTACTAATGTAATTGATTCGGCACAACATTATGGGCCAAAGGGCCTATTCCTGTGCTGTACTGTTCTATGTTCTATGTTCTATGTTCTTGACCTTCTGCCAATGGGACCAGTTTCTCTCTATGCACTCTGTCTATATTCTTCATGATTTGAAATAGCTCTATTAGATCTCCTTATAACTTGCCCCATTCCACAAAGACAACACCCAGCTTCTCCAGTCTACCCACATAATTAAAATTCCTCATCCCTGGAATCATCTTAATAAATTTTTTCTGCACCCTCTCTATAGTTGGAGTATGTAAGGATTTTGTGTGTTCTCCCCATGCCTGTGTGGGTTTCCTATGGGTGCTCCTGTTTCCTCCCACATTCCAAAGACATACAGGTTAGGAGCTGTGGTCATGGTATGTTGGCGCTGGAAGAGTGGCAACACTTGTGGGCTGCCCCCAGCACACTCTCAGTAACGCAAAAAGACACATTTGACTGTGTGTTTTGATGTACACGTGACTAATAAATACATTTCTAAAATATCTAAATAATTTTACTCTTTTTTTTCTCTGACTAGATCCACCTTTTCTGTTACAACCCTTTTCCCATTCAATAGAATTTTTTGGAGACACAAGAGACTTTAGATGCTGGAATCTGGAGCAACAAAAAATCTGCTGGAGGAACTCAGTTGGTCATGCAGCATCTGTGGGAGAAAAGGAATCGTTGACGTTTCGGATCCTGATGCAGGGTTTTGACCCAAAATATAGACAATAGAGTTTTTTGATTCCCTTTTATGTTGCTCACAATTTACTCCTGTGCTCTCTTTTATATCTCCCTTATTTTCTTTTTTTACTTCCCTTCTCAATTTCCTGCAGACAGCCTAGTTCACATCAATGTTAACAACTTGACATCTTCTGTATGCTCTATTTTATTCTCTACATTTTTGTTCATCCAGGAAGATCTGGTTTTAATATCCTCACCCTTCTTCCTCATGTGAAGATACTTGGACTGCTGTGAGACATATCCATCTTTAACAGCAAGTCAAGTTCACTTGCAGTGTTCACAAGGGAGCTGGAAATGTGCCTGAAGAATTTGTGGGGCTATGAGGAGAGGATAGGGAAGTGAGACCAGCTAGTCTGTTCATACGTGTAATTGAATAGCCTCTTTCTGTGCTCTAATCTTTTTAATTGATTCTGCAATTCTATGATATTGATACCTCTTCCAAATTCAGTTACGTATTTCTTTTCTGTAGCTCATACATACTATTTAATCAATTTTTTCCTGATTTTGGTATCTTTTCCATTCATTGTAACCTGTGTTTATTTTAGCCTTACTTTATAGTCATAGACTCATCCACCACAGAAGCAAACCCTTTGGTCTGCATTGTCCACGCTGTTCATCAAATACCCACCTATGCTCATCCCATTTTCCAGTACTTGGTCCATTGCCGAGGCATCTCAAATGCTTGTCCAGATACTTCTTAAATATTGTGAGCATCTCTGCTTCCACAATGCCCCATGCTGTGGTTCTGGATAACTACAGCATATAGGGACAAGTGAAAGTCAACTCGACCAGAGCAGCAGTGTTCTGAGAGGAGTATGTGATTTATAATGTGCACCAATTTTCATTTTCTAAAAAAAATAAATAAATTATACATAACGTAAACATCCTGCAAATGTAACACTTACTCCATCCCATTTTGCTGATAACAGCCTTGTTGCTAAGAAAACAACATGCCCTCCCACTCATGGTAAGCAGCCCTACAGGTGACCTGCTGGTACACTTAGAATAATAGAATCATAGTGCAGGGGAACAGGCCTTTTGGCCATCGAGTCCAAGCTGACATCAAGCACTTATTTACCCTAATCATACCCCTGGCCTAATTTATTTTCCTCACTTTTCTTCTTAGTTCTTTCTAATGTTGCCCTAAATATTTATAATAAGTGGCTATCTTGAATGATCATTGCCCTCAGCACGTGCTGTTTCAGAGGATGCTTGTGTTTCAGATAAAGTAAAATAAACGAATTCCTTCTGAGTAATCTCTGTGCATTTTGGTATCCAGATGCAGAAGCAGAAAAATCAATGAAAACATTAACTAAAAAGGTTAATGGATTTCTATTTAAAATTTCTGGATGAACACAGATAATTTAAAGAGAACAATATTGTAGTCCTTTAAGGTATGGGCTGTGACAAAGGTGATCTGGAGCTGAGTTTTGAAGGGGGAAGGGGGGGGGGGGAAATAAGACGTGACAGAAACTAATGCAAGAATAGATTTCATCTTTTACAAGAAGCACCCTCATATCCTGTTTGATGTTGTGTTCAGCTCTGTGATGCATAAGTAATACCAGTAAGAGAAGTTTTTATTTACAAAGATTCTTAAATATCTCTGGGAAATAAAACTAGTCTTTAAGGACCCCTGAGAAACCAGGTCTGCTGGTAAACTGGTTGATCGTACTACTGAAACCACATCCTCACTTCACCTTATATCAACATTGATGGCAAGTGAGTAACTTTCGGCACTGAAAGACTCTAAAAGGACTTATTCACTTAGAACTTAAAAATAAGCATAAAAGTGGTGCCTTTGATACTTCCTGTTCTCATAAGGATTTTCTCATTAAGCCTTCTGCAGTTTTGTTGAAGATTTTTCAAAACTTCATCTGAATCAGAATCCAATTTGATACGAATACTTTAGACTTTGCTGTATTCTTTAGCTAAACATAGATCATACAATTCTAAATCAATAACTCATTAGTTTCTGTTATTTTCTATGAAATCACAAACTATGTAGATGAGGAGTGTTTGGGAGCATGAAGCAGAATGTTCTGTACTGAGCTGATGTTCACCTTTGTTCCTGGCTGAGGATTTACTTTTTTAGACGAGGGGCCTGTTCCTGCACTGTACTGTTCTATTTTCTATGTCCATTGTACTTTGATTTTCCACCAGGGAAGGTTTGGGGACGAAAAGCACTGCCTGATGTTTAGGTTCTTTCCTTCAATTAATGTCACTAAAACTTAGTGCTATTTAATTGTAGCTTTCCAAGATATGCTCTATTCTTTTTATTTTCCCTTTGAAGCAGCAGTTCCTAACTTCAACGAGTTATCTATAAGAATGACACACAAGAAAAGCATATACTGTACTTTTAGGGTTGAAAATGTTTTACTTGTTAATTCATAATGGATTTGTTGCTAACACTGAAGAAAATGATGTCAACTCATTTGCGTTCTGCTTCATTGTAAGCTCTCTGATTGGTGAGTGCAATGCACATGCACATATTCCTTTCTTTGGATTTGAGCAATGTAGAGATCTAAAGAAAAACAAAACTGATATAAAAAGTCCAACTGTTTTTTTCATCTTTACACTGTACATATGTGTGCAAATGTCATACATGTATTTGACACATTAGCAATATATCACTTTGCAGATTTAACCTGAGCTGCATTGATTTTCTGGAAGGAACTTGCGTCAGTGAGATTGTGTCCACTTCTTGACTCAATTCACTGGAACCTTGTGTTGTTTTTTTCATTGTCTTCAATATATCAACATGTGCAATACACTCACAATCATGTGAAGCTCTTTTATTTTCTTGCTGGAATTAAATGTACCTATGTATCCTTTTGATTGTATCTCCTAGTTCCACAAGATATCCCATTATATCTCGTACTTCAATTATCATTCCAAAATCCCATTTCTGATTTGCAAGGTAGTATTTAGCTCAAAAATACTATAGTTTCTCTGCATAGCTCGAGTTTTAAGTTTCTAGCTCAGCTACTTTCCTTTCACTCTTTCCTCACTAGGTTCCCCTTAATTATGTTCTGAATCTTCTACATATTAGTAACTCATCAGAAATGTAAGCTGATATGAATGTGGGGTTGTTCTGTAATTTAGCAAAATGTTTCTAATCATTGCCTCGTTATTAAATCTTGAAGATCCTTGTAACACTTGTTCCCTCAGAGCTTCTTTGACAAATCTCATTGCTTTCTCAGCTGCACCATTTGATCATGGATGATGAAATAAAATGTCCCTAACTCCATGTTGTTTAATGTGCTTAGATAGAAATGAACAAAACTGATGGCTGTTATTGAGGCTGGTTCTTTTGGTTAGCCATGACACGAGTGAATAGATCTCATGCTATTTTGTAGACTCAACCTTCATCTACTTTAAGTAACTATCAATGTGTACCAAGAGGTTATCAAACCCCTTCTTTCAATAATCATTGTGCTCCCTTTGAAAAGGTCTCATGTGCCATTTCCAACTCTGTAAAGGTGTCTTTGCCAGCTCGGCTCCACAATCATGACAGATAGGCACTTGTTCAGTAGCTCTTCCAAGCCAAGTCAACAAACAAAACTCTTGGCTGTTGCCACCATTCTCACAATGCCAGAATGTTCAGTGTGAGGATCTTTCAACAATACAGTTGATATGACAACTCAATGCACTCCTTTAAAGGAAATTTCTTCTGTTAGCAATTCAAGTTATTGGTCTGATGATATTATGGTCTCATGTCTTCATCCAGATATTTGTCTAATTCAGTTCATTTTTAAAAATACATTTTTTGTATGCTTGTCTTCTCGGCTTTCTCCTTTACTGTAACTAGGAAATTATTTCCCACTATTTTCACTGAGTAGATCCTGGTTTCCACCATATTTTGGTCAGGGAGTTGTCCACCTTTGTATTGTTGCCTCAGTCATTGTCAGTATTGCATATATAAAACCCAAAGCTCCTAACAAAGGCTTATAATCTGTGATCAGGGTAAAAGGTATCTGCTCAATAGGATCCCTGCTGTCTGTCTTTAAAGTTCAGCTTTATATCTATGATGAAATTGTTTTTCCTTGATCATTTGCTTGTATTACTGATATCAACTCCTGATCTAGAACTCAAAAGGTCTTGTACAAGTTTTAATGTACATGTTGTATCATGTACATTTCCTAGTCTCTTCTTATGTCATTTGCTTTTGTGGAGGCAAAAGGATAGTCAATATTCTCACCTGCCGAGTTCCTCCAGCAGTTTGCTTTTTACTTCAGGTTCCAGCATCTGCAGTTTTGTATGCCTCTTGCTGTTCTTGTGAATGATGACGTTCTTGTATTCTTCATTTGTGGTACTTGGCTGAACTGAGATATGTGTCCTTGACAATAAGGAATATTCTATTGCTGTGTCAATGCTTACATTAATACGCTGTTCATTTAACAGGTCTGTGACTTCAAGTTGTTCTGTTTTCTACCGTCACTGCTAGTGGCATAAATGTACATAAACCCAATTGTTCATTGTTCATGCTGGCTTCAATTATGTGTGGACTTCCTCCTTGTGGCTTCTTTCTGTGTAAACTTTCCTTCTTTAAAGAATTCACATTGATAGACTTGCATTGATTCATTACCTTAGTTTCAGACTAAGCATGCCAAGGAAATGTGTCTTTGGAATATAAAACACATTGTCATTATACATTGGTATACATGCTGTAGATGGCTTCTGTTTACTTCCGTTACATGACGTGTGGCAGTCTCATTACTTGCTTTGGATTTTTCTTTGGAACTCTTGTCACCTAATGGTTATAGACTGCCATCAGATTCATTGGGCAAAATTCATCTCTATTGACATCATGATTTTACTTGCGAGATTAAATGTGAGTTTTTGTTTGTTTAATAACTTTAACTGAATTTGCTTATCGGTTAAACCACAAACTTATCACATAATACACAGTTGAAAAAGACATGGAGGTGGCAGTGTTAAAATAGGACCTTGTATGAGACAATATATTCCCTGACTATCTCACTGAATTTTGATTTATAGTTTTCTGTTTGTAGCACTCCACAATTTCTGTTAATTTAAGATTGAAATGACCTGTGACATTTGTACCACTTTGCTAAATGAAACATGTTTTGCATACTAAGGTGTTTAAAAGTTTAGTAATGTAGTGTATGTTTCAGAACTAATTTCAGTCAGAAGAAGGCATTTTTTGTGCTTCTTTATAGCATCATCGTTTTGTGAATGCATATTCTCGCAATCAGCATCAATTTGCACAATGTAATATGCTGCAAAAGCATTTTTGTCTTTCTATGTATGAACTGAAAGATTCTCACAGGCAATCGTTATACACCAAGGCTTCCAAAGTAACGTACATTGGTTTGAAAAGCCATTTTGTCCTATTCCTACTTGAAAGCATGTAGTTTCTCCTTGAGGATTTCTACCCAGTATGTCAGTATTTTGCTGACTTTTTTTATCCAGATATTGTTCTTTCTTGAAGCATAGTTTTTTCTGAGGAATAAAACTAATCTTTGCACAAGGTCAAAGTTAAAAGAAGTTGTTGGCTTCCAGACTCACCCCATCACATATCTGCTCATGGTGTTGACCAGCATAAACAATGTTTTTTTGGATCTTTTGTGCTTGTCACCAATTTGAAATGTTCTCTCCTTTGAACCTGAGAGGTGCACAGTTTATAGAAAAACAGGAAGGAATGGGGAAAACTATTAGAATACATGAATTTGATTTATTCAGCTTTTTAACTAGACAACGTACATCAGTATGCATCCAATATCCATATACACTACAATGAACAATCAAGTTATAGAAACAGATGGAAAGCTAACATGAATGGTAACGTGATACAGAAGTCTGAAGTCCCACACCACCAGGTTCAACAACAGCTACTTCCTTCAACCATTCAGTTCTTGAACCAACCTGCACAACCCTAATCACTACCTCAGTATAGCAACACAATCAGACTTTGACCACTTTGCACTGCAATGGACTTTGTTTTTTTTTGTTCTAATTGTGTTCTTTCTTGTATAATTTTGTATAATTTATGTGTTTCTTGTGAATGTTGTGTAACCGATGCCATTTCCCTGTGATGATGCTGCAAGTAAGTTTTTCATTGTACCTGTGCATACGTGTACTTGTGCATGTGACAATAAACTTGACTTTGACTTTCAAAACTAGCAATTAACAAGCAGGAATGGCAGGACACGGGTTAGGGACAGGAGTGAAGATTAAATACCCATAATAATTTCCACTGCTGTCGACATTAGAAACTGTGTTCTGGTTCTCACAAGCTACCATTTTGCTCTTTCAAAATCAGTTGCTATTTCATAACATTTTTAAAAACTGCAAACAAGAGAAAATATTGCAAATTTTACCAAAAAAGAAACCAACAATTGTCATAAGGTATAAAAGAACCACATGAGTTCAGTAACTCGAGTCTGTGATGATCACAGGGGATTTCACAGCTGAATCATCACCAGTTTATTTGAGATTCTTTCAGATCTTATAAAATAATATTGAATATATATATTGATGGAGATTATATTCAGCCCTGGTACTTGCCCTTAAAAGCACAATTTTCACAGAACTTGGTTCCGTTGATTTCAAGAGATGGCATTTTGAAGTACAAATGGGGTTTTTATTTGCAATTTTACAAAACAATAGTCAGGCTGCACTTGGAGTATTCTGTGCAGTTCAGGTTGCCACACACTAGGTAGGATGTGATGTGCTAGAATCTGTGCAAAAGAGATTCACCAGGATGTTGCCTGCATTGGAGGATGTTAGTCATAGGGAGGGATTGGATAGGCTGGACTTGTTTTCCATGGAGCAAAAGAGGCTGAGGGGTGACTTGATATAAGTATATAAAATTATGAGGAACATAGGGTAGATAGTCAAAATCTTTTTCCCATGGGAGATGTATCAAAAAATAAGGCATAAAGTGAGAGAAAGAAATTTTAAAGGGGATAGAGTCATTGAGTTAGACACCATGGAAACAGGCCCTTTGGCCCAACTCGTCCATGCCACCCAAGGTGCCTTCCTGAGCTAGTCCCATTTCGTTGGATTTGGACCATATCCCTCTAAACCATTCCTATCTATGAACCTGACCAAATGATCTGAGGGGTAAGTTTTTTACACAGTGGAGTGGGGGGGATCATGGGTTGATATTTGGAGCTAGCTGCCAGAGAAAGTGGTGAAATCAGATACAATTGCTAAGTTTAAGTGGCATTTAGACGTGTACTTAAATAGACAAGCCATTGAAGGAAAAGCTGCAGAAGGATATTGCCCTAATGCTGGCAAATGGGATTAGTGTAGATGGGCAAAAAAGTCAGCCTGGATGTGCTGTACAACCTCGTGACTTCATGAATTTAGATGCTTGAAAAGATGTGGAACTATTATTCTGTACAAATTTGGATTTAGATTACATTTTGAGATGAACAGTGATAGAAGGTAAAAATAATAGGACTAAATTGAATGGAATTGATGTGTGACCTAGTGGCGACTTGACCTAGTGAACAATGCACAAAGAATGTTTTGTGATTATAGAGTTTGATACCTGTAACTAGTCAGTATTAACTGTGCTTTTGTCAGCCTTAGTACACATCTACTGAGCCCTGTTTCCTGAATGACTGGCACTATTTAGTCAATGATAAAGAAAGGTATCTAGCATTTGGTGTTGAGCTGTGACTTCTGCTGATATTGGGTTGTCCCACAGCTTCCTGGAACCATGACTGAAGATGGACAGAGTAAACACCCAGATATTGCAACATCTTGGTGGATAAGGTGCAGGGAAGGAAAGACACCCTCCACCCTCACTCAACCTCCCACTCATTGTTAGCAGATCAGATTGCTGGGAGTGTGCATTCTACAGAGGATAGCACATGCGTACAATGAGACATGGGACTCAAGTGCCTGGCACCCAAGATGAACAGAAAGAATAGCCCCAGTCCCAAGACCCCAAAGGACACACTTTTGTAGCTGACTTGGAAAGATGATCAGGCAGTCCACAAAAGAAGGCTAATGATTATGCAGAGGGAAATGCCTGGTATACTGTCAGACCTGCCAGAATGCACACATGAAATCTCAAGGAGCATTGAAAACTTCAGTTTCAACTTCGCACCAAGCTTTGCAGAGTCTGAAATTCAGTCTTCCCAGTATGGAAGTGGTGGCCAGCTCCATTTCAGCGGACTCAACTGGTATCTGTTGTGTGATAGCCGCATTAACCCAACCCCACTTCCTCATAGTCAACACCATTCACCCAAAAACTGGCAAGTAATTGATAATTCATTTAAGTACTTCATTTGAAAGGTCCATACTGAATTCTCCATGCAAATTGAATACATGGCCTTAGTTGCATAGATGACATTCAATTTGGCATCTCTGCTGTTAGATCGGCCTTACACAGCAACTAGTGTCATGGTCTTCCTACTCTGCATACTTCTAAAAAGCTCTAGTATCATAACAACTGCCAATAGAGCAGTTGGCATGAGAATACTAAAAATGAGTTTGCCCGCATTGAATATAAAATTTTAGCCAAATCAATACCTGTACACCCAAAGGGTGATACAGAGCACACTTTTATGGACAATGATTATTCTTTAAGTGGGATAGGGATTCATTCTTTAAAGGATGATTACAATGACAGAGGTTATAAGTTTCTCGGAAGTTAAAGAAATAAATTTTTGGTGTAATTTTGTATTTCTAACCAACTGTGGTTAATTTCTTGATCATACACTTTCTAAAATAATATCCTGCAAGTGTTTATTCTAAAGCTAGTGAGATAGCGACAGATGACAGCCTTTGATCGTTATTTCTCAGGAGGGGAACACACACATTCACACAGTTGTACATCACCTGTTTCTCATATTTCAGTGTTCTCTACTTTACTTCTTGTTTTTATTCTGAAACAAATAGAAAAAATGTATTATTTTGAAAAGTACCCACAGGTGTCAGTGAAGAAGGATAGTGGGAACCTGGAACTGCTTTCTTCCAGAAACCTGCAGATCAAATGAAACTTTCAAAATCGAGCATTAAGAACAGAGGCGTTATGAGAGATAAGTTATGTATAACTTATCCTTCAGCTGATAAGAAGAAAAATAGAGAGGGTTTGGGTCTTTGAATCTCACCAAAAAAACAAACAATACTGTATGCCTGCCATCTTACCTCCCCAGGTTAACCTTGCAATTACAGGACAGCAGAATAAAATGAGAACCATACAGGAAGCAGAAAGGTTGAGGAAAGGTAGGATTCTGAGACCCTTTTGAAAGGGCTAGGGGGTGTCCCTCAAAGAATACTGCTGAATCTGGAGCAGAGAGTGCTGGCGACAAGCTGGAGGAATGCAGGTTGTTTGTTGGAATCTATGTCTCAAGGAACCAATGATAGACAGTGAGATCATGGAATAATTTGAAAGTGTGACAAGGATCATTGAACTAATTTACTGGGGCACAGAGTGTACTATATTCAGTGAATTTTTTTGTTTAAGTTATTAATACAAATTATTATTGAGGAAAATGGCTTGCATAACCAAAATTTATTTGAGTGAAAGTACCATCATTGGCTTGTTATCTAGTTAAACTTTATGTGTTACTCCAAGCTTCGGCTTATTGTAGGGCATAATTATATACCATGGTTGATTTAAGGAGCGTAATTTA
>JARFYF010000055.1:18282541-18298055 GCA_030265395.1 Rhina ancylostomus
TATTATCATAAGTAGTTATTAATAAAGTAGTTTTTAAACATTTATACATGTCTCGGTGTGTTTCTTTTGTTGCTGGTACGTAACATTATTCAGAAAATTTGCAAATACATAATCCAGCACTTTCACAGAGCACTCCACTTACAAGCAAGATTCATTTTACACCAGCATGATATCCACTTCTTCCTCACCTGCAGTTCCAACAAAGAGTCTTTGATCTGAAATGTTAACTCTGTTTCTCTTTCCATGGATGCTGTCTGACCTGCTGACTGTTTCCATTACTTTCTGTTCTTATTTTAGATTTCTAGCATCTGTAGTAGTGCTTTTGATTCACATCACTTTTCAGACTTCCCTGGCAAATGCAGATTCCAAAAGGAGATGGATGATGGTCCTACCCCAGTACCGCTGCTCAACACTGAGTCTCCAGCTGTGCATGACGGATCTGACGGAGGGACCTTCCCAACACCAATCAACAAGAACTCAAGGCTTGTTTGAACATTCTGCTGATCAGGCATTTTGCCAACTGGCACCCCCAATAGACTAGTGATTAATGTTGTTCTGAACTGCTTTCCCTTTAAGAACAAGTAGTGCAGGTAAAATAAAGCCATTTTCTTTGGTTCAACCAATCCTTTCTCCTGTTCACTGTCACGTCCGATTACCTAAAGGAGCTGTCAATAGGAGCTGGAGCCAGAATGTGTACTAGACATGGGTATAGCCAGGGTAAGAAACAAACTGGGATTGGGGCAGTGGCTCAACTGTGGAAAAGAATTTGGTCATCAGGTGGAAGGTGCTCACATGGCACAGGTCAGCTAATAACCAACCTCTGCACTGCAGCATTCATCCAAGCCATCTGGAGATCAGAAATAGATCATACCCAAGAATCACACTATACAGATCTCCTGAAACGGGAGAAAATTATCCAATATGGCTTTCATTCTGATGGCTCCATTTATGTATGGATGCATCAAACTGTACACAGAACCGAGACACACAAATGTCACTGTGTACTAAGTTCTATCTGTTCCTCTCTGTACAAAGGATGATGCCTATTTTAGATGTCCAAAAATCCTGAAGCAAATGTAACAAATACTAAAATCCCGGCAAAAATAATTAAATCGTGTAATAACGCAGTGAAACGTAATTGACAACTTCTATTAATAGAAATAATTATCATTCTTGACGAAACATCTGTGAAAGCTAGGTCCTAGTAATTCCATTTGGCCAACTTAGGCAGGAAAGGTGAATTCTGAGGGAGATCCCTTGATTAATCTTGAGGTATTCGACATTTGACCAGATTGAAAAATTGAGTTCATTTAGCAGAAGCATATGTGTTTGAATTAGTTAGAATTTAAGATACCAATGTTCTTTTTTGAAAAAAATCACAACCTGTATAAATGTGGGAGTTCTAGAACAATAAGTGCCATATCAAGGTATCGCAACTGAAAGTAAAAATACCTAAAAAATATATGTGAGATGGAGAAGCAAAAGACTGCAGATGCTGGAATCTGGAACAACAAACAAGATGAAAAGGGACCCAGCTGAGTCCCTTCAGCATCTTGTTTGTAACATCTGTGAGGTATTGTGGTTGTCAGTGACCAGGTGGCCTAAAGCAGTCATTTCTTCTTGCCATCTCCAACACCACCTTTGTCCACCAACATCCCACTACCTAACTTATGAGTTATCCAACAGCATCTCCCAGACCCACGACCCATACCACCAAGAAGGCCAATGACAGTAGGTGCATGGGAACACCACCACCTGCAGGATCCTCTCTAAATCACGCATCCTCTTTCACCATCATTGGTCTAAATCTTGGAAACCCTTATACAAGAACATTGTGGGAAGAGTTGCACCAGATGGACTATAGTGGTTCAAGAAGCTGGCGTGCCATCAGCTTCTCAGGGAAAGTTAGAGATGGGCTTGCCAGAAACTCACAGATACCGAGAAATGAATGAATAAAAGGCATCTTTCTACTTTATTTCTGTGTTTTGTTTGTCTTGCAGGGTGATATGTATCCAATCACTTCTAATAACCTCCAAAAGACATGGTAACATCAGTCCATATAACTAATGTAACAGTTTCATCCATTGTGAAGTATCATCTTTGCACTTCTGTTCAACTTCAATGAAGTAGGAAGCTGGTTATGTGAGGAATGTAGGAAAAGGGTGTTAGAGTGGTGAATAGAGGGACTAAATCAAGTACTTTGGGCTGAGTCAACACTGTTACTTACCTAGCAATGGTACTTTTGAGTTGTCAGTCTCCTGTGATGGATTTGCTGATTCCAAAACACAGGCCAAGTGCTATTGCTGTTTTCCAAATCTCTGTTATTGTTCACCGGCTCATTGACAGGACCTCATGAGTTATAGCAACTACTGGAAAACAGGATGTTTTAAATAATATACAACTGTTTTGTAATTGCCTCAGTAAGTAGAATGGTCCTATCCCAATTGGCAACAAGAAATTTATGAAATCTCATTGGAGGTAGGTAGCACATCAATGTACATTTTTGGATCATAAGTTTTGGGTGTTAATACCTCCTTTACTTTTGTGGGGCCAGGTAAATGAAGTGAGTACATTCAGAAAATGGAAAGCACATCTATGGAATTTAAAACTGTTTGTTCTGTAAATCCTTCTACAAGTTTAAATGTTTCTGTATTTCTCCAATACCAAGCTAAATGAAAAGGAAGGCTTATTCAGCATTAATTTGTTACTGGAGTATAACTAACAGAAAATAATTTGGGTGATTGTGTGGATAGAACCCATTGTACTTGACTCGGTCCAACTGTCCATGCACCAATGACATTCTCCCATGTCTCTCACACAACCAGTTTTCCTGCTTCACTGAAGTTGAACAGAGAAAGGGAAAAGCTGATACTTCCCATGAGACTAGTGGAAGGCACTCATGGACAAGATAGTTCAGGGACAAACTGTACATACACTAACAAAGGAGTGGAGAGCTATGGAAAAGATTGTTGTAAATAGAGATGTTTTAAAGTATTACTGAAATTTGTTAACTCACCTTATATAGATGAAATGTATCCAAGGTTGTTGAAGGAAGCACAGGAAGAAATAGTAGAGGCATTGATTATAATCTTTTAATTTTGATTTAATAAATGAACAATGCCACTGTATTTGTCACTACACAAGAAACAACCAATTATGTAGCCACTGGTCAGTCAGCTTAACGTCAGTCGTATATTTGAGAAAATATTTGAGAAATAATCAGGGGTAGAATAAACTTTCACTGGGAATGAAAAAGCCATTGCCGAAAACTCAGGTTGAACATCTTTAAACTGTGGTCTACAATCATTTACAACCTGCTGGTGTAAATGATATTTCTTTGACTTTCACACCAGTAAAAAGACTACAGTAATCAGCAAAATTACTGTTTACCCCCAAAGAACTGAGGAAGATCCAAATAATAACAATTAGCTCTATTCAATTTAGATATTGCTATTCATTTTTTAATACATAAAGGTGAAGTTTGGTGCCAAATTATAAGTCTGATTACAACTGTCATTCTCTACATTCAAAGTCTGATTACAATTGTCATTCTCTACGTTCAACATATAGTGAAAAAGATTCAGCACCAATTCATACAAGGCCACATATCACAAACTGCTTGTTTGGTCCATCTTTGGATGACTGAAAAAGCATGAAGTGATGTTATTATTATATCCTGAGGTTACATTGTCATACAAGTCACAGCTCCTACAGAAATAGGCCAGTCAGAGCACAAACAAAAGCAAATGATGTCACTAAACCAAGAAAAAGATGCCAATAACAGATCCACATTTACACAACTGCCTCACTAACGTAGATTAGCTTGTGCTGTGAGAGGAAATTGGCAGGTCTCCAGGGGCAGGAAGGAATGGGCAGAGAAAGAACAATAAGGATTTTGGTGACGTTTTCTTCCCCGCAGGTGGTACATTCAAATTAAACACATAAGAATTATTATCTACTTCTAAACACGTCATAGAGAATGAGGTCTCCTGATACAAATTAAGTGAATCATGTCAGGGACCTTACTCATAAAATGTATTTATGTAGTCCAGTTTACTACTGTGGGACTTCCCAGAGGTCTTCATAGACAATAAGGTGTAGTCACTGTTATAAAGATCCAGCATGAATAGTATTCAATAAGCAAAACTATATCAAAGCTAGATAGGATTTTGTAAGCTGGACATTCACGATTTGTTGCATGCTCATTGCATATGCTTCTGAAATTCAGTTCCCTATTATATTGTGCTTTTGGTGCATGCAATTGAGAATTCTTCCCAAAATATTCCTAAATAACAAAATCATTGAAGTCAAAAGGTGAATTTGTAAACTAGACCTGGATTTCTGTAGCTATTTAGTGCAAATGAGTTTGAACAAAAATTTGATATTTGTGATGTACGGGATGAATTATTTCCACCTTTTATCAGAAATGTTTCTGATATGGTAAAGTACCAAAACAACAACTGAAAAATTATTAATAGATGTAGAAATCTTTTGAAGAAAGCCATTTTTGCTCCAAAAGGGAATTGAGCATTTTTGAAGACTCTCTATAGCGCACGCCCTACTCCAATTAATGAAATGTAAAGAAATGAATCATCATCTCTACATTTGGCATTTATCCACTGCAGAAATTAATATCCAGATATAACTATTTTCCCCATCCAGCCACAGGTACAACAGATGGACAGAGAGTAGAACAGTAGAGCTGCTGTCTCACAGTGCCAGAGACCTAGGTTTAATCCTGACCTTGGGTGCTGCCTCTGTGGAGCTTGCACATTCTCCCTGTGACCTCATGGGTTTCCTCTGGGTGTTCTGGTTTCCTCCTACATCACAAATACATGCAGATTGGCAGTTAAATTGGCCACAGTAAACTGCCCCTAATGTGTAGGTGAGTGGCAGACTCTGGAGTGAGGTAGATGAGAGTATGGGGAGAATAAGATAAATGGGACCAATGCAGGATTATTGTAAATGTGTGGTTGATGGTTGGTGTGGGCTCGATGGGCCGAAGGGGCTGTGTCTGAGCTGTATGTGTCTAAGGCTCTAAAACAAAATCACCACGTAGTGCAATGCTGCAAAACAGACATATGGTTTTAGAACTTAAACATATGAATTGGTAAACTCAAGTCATACACAGTTGAATTCTGAGAACATCAACTGTTTCTCCGAGGTATGGACTGAAACCACGACTGCTCGGTGCTACACACATTCCCAGCCACAAAGTCAGAAGAGCTCACACACAGAGTGAAACTAACCAGTACAGAGTAGAAGTCTCAGATCAAAACGGAGCATCGTTATTATCTGATAATATCACAGCAGCTACAGTACTGAATGCATGTGTTTCTTTCACAACTCATTAGCCACAAGAAATTCCCAGTGATTCAACCAATTTTGAAGAGCTTAACCACGGGCTTACCAATCTCCAGCTCTGAGCCAATAGCGAGGGCCACATACTTACAAAGAAGTTTGATGACCTCACGCACCATGTGAGACATTTTTCCAATGAGCAAGTGACTAGCTGGAGATTCTTCAGGCACAGAGCTCTGGTTGAGCTGACACTCTCTCGGGCCTCACTTTGAACCACAGAACCACAAGTGCGGTGCAGCCTACATCTCAAGACTGCACCTGAACCTCAGCGGGTTTATTTTTTTTAAACCAGGATACCCCTCAGCTGGACCTCTGCTCATTTACGGTAAGCAGTACCCCCCTCATTGAGGGGTTTCTCAGCGTTGCCACATTTCCACTGCTGCTGCTTCTTCATAATCGTTCCTTATATTGAATGCCTGTGCATATAGCTCTTGCTAAGCTTGTGGCTGAGCATTCCTGTGGCAGTATAAACCCAGACTCTTGGTTACAAACAGACACTCAATTTCCTTTGGGATTTTTCTGCTTTCTCTTGGTTGTTCCAGTACAACGTTCTGAAAAGTGACAATAAAAATCTCCACAAGGACTGAGAGTATCATCTGGAACGAACCATGGCATCCAACAGCATATTTGATTCATTTACAACCTATCCACAGACCTTCTTGCGGGGTGAGTACAAGCCTCTTTTGTCTTTCAAGGCAGGAAACCTCAGTGCATAAGAGTAATCTTTTTGAAGGTGTATCACTAGTTCTACTACGGTTAGTGCAGTGTGGCTTTCCAATAAATGACTGACTACAAGTTATATGACAATGAAGTGAGATGGAGCAGATCAAAACCCTGTATATTTCTTTCTGGTTCAGCAAAGTAAGTGATTTCAACAGCTTTGGTCATTTAGATGTGTACTTATGCCTAACAAAGCAGAAGGATGACTGTTGTGATCAACGGCAAAGCAAGTACATCATCATTTTTGGAACAATTTTCTTTGAAATAGACGTATTGCCCATCAGGCACGTTATGATGTCAGCACGAGCCATGAAAATTAATCACTTTTTTGAACTATCTCTCTCACCAAAGTTATTTCTTCGCAGGAAGGGTTCAACATTTCTCAAGACAATCAGACCCTTATCAGAACTACCCCCATCACCATGTTCCATTCACTCCAGCACAGCTGATATCTACTGGAAAAGCCAAAGGCATATTGTTTTCAAACATTTAAGGTAGAATAGGTCAGCTGAACCATAGCTTGAACTTTGCCCATGTTGTCTTGAATACAACATTAATTATTGCTTTAGACTGAACAAGTTAAATTTTCTTCAAATTATACTAGTGATCTCCTTCTTTGAGACAGTAACTAAAACTCTGATTTCAGTGCCGTAATTGGTCAGGCTACAATTCTTTCCTGTATTAGTAGAAGCAGAAAACCTTGGGAAATTGCTTAATGACCAAATATTTACATTACTTATTTGGTATGTTTAATGCACTTTTCAAAATATATGAGCAGGTTCTTTCTTGTTTAATACATTAAAGTTTGCTATTGTTGATACATTTATGAAAGCATATGGAACCTTACTTTTAATTAATGATCAGAATTAAACTTGCCTTATAAAAGTTAGATATTCAAGAGTGATCCAAATATAAACTTGAGGTTAGTTGTAGTAAGGGCAAATAATACCTGTCTGAATATTTGATCTTGTGTAGCTGAGTATATCAATATTAGTACCAATGTCCTTTTCAGTCATTAATAATGTTACACAGAGTTCTAACTGGAGTGCCTGGCTGGGAATGGTGAGGTTGCTATCAATTCCGTATGTTGCTCATGAAATTCTGGCAGTGACACTTATGAAATTAGCTTTAGTGAGTATTTCTACACTGTTGGTGGATACAGTGTAAGAGATCTATTCCACCCATTCTTTTAATTGAATTCCTCCATGCACAACTTGGGCACTTGAGCATGCAATTATTTTACTCAATAGGTCAGATACAGCACTTGGAGCTTTATTCAGCAAGGTGAGCAACAACCATTTCACTGCAGTACAAGATTGCAATCCTCTAACTTTCTCCATTTCGATACATTTATGGAAGTTCACCTTTCTTTCTGCTGTTGAGAATTTCTGCAACATGAAAACAAACCTGCAAAGAGCTAAGTAATATGAATGGGCAAAGAATTATGAAAATCCATCAACGATTAGGACAGGCTTAGTATCTTCATGCCATAAATATAGGAGGTATTTCATAGTATTCTATCTGAATAGTATTCACTTCATCAGTGTTTGAAAATCTCTCTCACAATTGTTTCAGCTGAAAGTAATCACTTTTATGTAAAATCCTGTTCATGTATTTGTTTTGCTATATGATACTGTATTTTTTTTTGCACACTTACTTGAATTACAAGATAAGGTTGTGCCAAAGTTGGCTGGCAGTCACCATGGAGAAGTTTGCTGCCTCAGTCACCCAACACTCCTGGCCAAAAGAGGAAGCAATGCAGTGGTAGGCAGCATTGGTAAACTCTAAAAAGGGAAATAGGGAAAAGCAAAGTGAAGTTATTGAGGAGTTTTATTCAAATCTAAATATCAGTTTATTTTACAAAAAAGTTTCTGCAAAATGCTTTGTTTCCTTATTGGATCAGTGCTGGTCTTTGATTGTGATATATTAGCACTGAATGTGAATGTAGGAGGTATAATTAGTAAGTTTGCAGATGACACATACGTTGGTGGTGATGTGGACAGCAAGCGAGGTTGTCTAAGGTTACAACAGGATAAGGGCAGAAGGAAAGTTGGGCAGAGCATTGTCAGAATTTAATCCTGGAAAGTGTGAGGTGATGCATTTTGAGGATTCATATAGGGGTAGGACATATAAATGGCAGGGTACTATAGTACCAACTTCTTTTTCAGCCATTAGCAATGTTACAGAGAGTTGTAACTGGAGTGCCTGGCTGGGAACGGTGAGGTTACTATCATGAAATTAGTTTTAGTGAGTATTTCTACATTGTTGGTGGATACTGATGTACAGAGAGACTTTGGGGTCCATGTCTATAGTTCCTGGAAAATGGCAACACAGGCTACTAGGGCATACTTGCCTACATGGGTTGGAGTATATTCTATTCCAAGAGTTGGGATGCTATGTTTCAACCTTATCAAACACTGGTTAGGCCACCCTTAGAGAACTGTGTGCAGTTCTGGTCACTACACTATAGGAAGGATATGATTGCACAGGAGAGAGTGCAGAGGAGATTCACCAGGATGTTGCCTGGATTGGAGGACTTATGGGGAGAGATTGGATAGGCTGGGCCTGCTTTTACTGGAATGAAGGAGGCCAAAACGTGACCTGATAGAAGTATATAAGATTACGAGAGACAAAAATAGCATAGGAAGTCAAAAAATTTTCCCCATGTTAGGGCTATCAAAGACTAGAGGGCACAGGTTTAAGGTGAAAGAAAGGAGTTTAAAAGGGGATCTAATGGGGAAGATTTTAGACAGAGAGTGGTTGATATCTGGAACAAGCTACCAGAAGAGGTGGCGGAATCAGATACAATACTACATTTAAGAGGTATTTATACAGATGCTTAACAAGGCAAGACATAGAAAGGTACGGCCCAAATGTAGGCAAATGGGATTAGTGTAGATAGGCAAAATGGTCAACATAGACATGGTGGGCTGAAGGGTCCATTTGTGTGCTGTAAACTCTATGACTCTATTGTTGAGCACTTGAATCATTATAAATCAAGGATTTATTAGCAATCCAGACATAAAAGGAATTCAATAATTTTGTAGGATTTACAGGAGTTTAATTACCAATAACTTGTACAACTGTTCCTGATCAGTTTCCAGATATCTGCTGTCTCCTATATTACTCTGGCTCCATCAGTAACAGTGCACGGCTTGCCTGCTAATGGACACCCTATAAAAAGGACCATTCATTTAAACCAAAACCTTTGGCCACAACCAGGGTGTTCTGAATGTACAACAAAAATCACATTTGCTTCTGTTCCATTCAAATGTGATTGACAACTTATCCCAAAAAAGATGTATTGTGAAGCTAAACAAAACCCCTTAACATGGGAAGATTAACAAAGTTTTAGATGACACTTTTTAAAATGGCCTTGTTCAACTCAGCAGAAATTGTAACTAAATATCACAGAACAGCTCATAAACATCTTCTTGGATGTAAGCAGTTAAAGCAAGAAGGGGGCATCTGCTTCATGAACAACAGTCAAGTTCTAAATGTGGTCTGCAGACCTGGTGTTCTTAATTAAAGACAAT
This sequence comes from Rhina ancylostomus, assembly GCA_030265395.1. NCBI lineage: Eukaryota > Metazoa > Chordata > Chondrichthyes > Rhinopristiformes > Rhinidae > Rhina > Rhina ancylostomus. The sequence goes on from JARFYF010000055.1 coordinate 18,292,159, forward strand.
CTTTGCCAAAATAAGTTACAGACTATTTAAGAAAAAAATGTATAATCATTTTCAAAACCTCCTACTTTTCCTCTGATCCAGATGTGTGTTTTGAGCAAGGTTCTAGAATATTCATTTAATTCCAATTGGCAAAAAGACTACAATTTACTAAACACTTGGATTATTCATCACAGCTGTTGAGTAATTTGAAATGCAGAAAGAACATCCATTTTAACATTGTACATAAAGTTTTTAATGGACATAAACAAAGGCAAATGACTTTGGAAATGATATAATTCTTCTGGACGTACATTCCAGATGTGAGGATATGCAATTGAATCTTGTTTTGTCTTTTTTTAAGGAGAGAAATAAATCTTCAACATATCAATTTGTAGCAGATATCGGATGCAGCCAAAGTGGGCGATATTGGCATGGACACCTCTTTGGTGTTCCTGACACTTGCCTACATTAAACCAATTAAAGCAGTTTTTTCAGGGTCTTGGCACTGATGTAAGACTCTGTGGTAGACTCTACCAAATAAATCATGAAAGGATTAATCACAAAAATGCCTTCAAAGGTGATGTTTGAATAGATATGCCCTCAATTACGGCAGGTCTTTGGTTAGTCATTTTAGATTGCTTGTTTGCAACTGTTACCTTTGTAGTACATTAAGATATCTTCAGTGCACAATTTGGAGGTACTGTGTCTGTCAATCATACATTGTTGGGTCTCTGAATGGACTATCAGCAGAAGAACTTACTGACTAGATTTTTTTTGCAAGAAATGGGAGAAGATGCTGGGGCCCTGCATGAAGCCCCTTTCTGCCTTTCAGGGAAAGAGCTCTGTCATGATAAGCAGCATAAACACAATCCCAAAGCAGGGTGTGGACAGCACTGCTTGTGTCCGTCAAGGTTAGAATGATGCTGAGTTTTAATGCCACAGGGTCATTCCTGGCACAAACGTTACATCTCTCAGTACGTGACAGTAACTCTCTACTCCAGAAGAAATAACTTCATCTCATTTTCCAACGAAGCATGTGACATATTCAGATCCTTTCCATGACCCTAGGCATCCCAAGAAGCAAGATTTTACTAAACACAGTTCCATCACATCACATGCTCTGTTGAACATAGATCTCATTTAAAAAAGCATCCAGTCCTTGAGCGAATGGATTATTTGTGTGACAAAAGGTGCTTCATTTCCTGGCAACTATTATGAAGTTCATAGAACTCCTCATACTCCAGCCAGATCACTGTAAATCAGGGTGGTTGCTGGGGCACCATAGAGGAGGGGGATAGGGTTACTATTTTCTCCTAAGTCCTACCTTCTCTCAGGAAACTAAGCACAGGACCCAAGAAGCACTTTAATAGATTAGTCCTCTAGAGCTCCATTAAACTTTGCAAACTAACTGGGATGTATTAACACCGAGGCGGGATTGTTCAATACAGGATTTGCTGAACAAATAATTAAACCATGGAATTCACAGTTGACTGCTGCTCCATACCTCCTTTACCCTCCAAATGAACTGATCCTATAACCCCAGGGTAGGTCATGAAAACTTGATGATCATGAGCAAGTTAAGAATGACAAAGAAAAGTTTGGGGGGGGGGGTGGTCAGGGACCTCACAGCTGGCCAAACAGCATTGAAGCAAGAGTTGTTCAGAAAAACCACCACTATTTCCAAATAATCAAGATTACCTTGCTGAGGTGAATGGATTTCTTGAGATTTGAGGCTTGCTTCCAGCAGATCTTGTCTTTGAGTCCTTCACTGCTTCCTTCCAACTGGCAGAAGGAACACCTTCCCTCCACTTCCATTAAGAACCCTCATTCAGAAGCTGAAAACCTTGGGTTCTTATCACAATCATTACAGCACATTTGAAGTGCATGCAGGAGAATGCAATGTTCAACAGCCAAAGTCCACCCCTACCCCCATCCCCGAAACAATTTCAGGATATCTCTAAGCACCAGCTTGGGCTTGTCATTTCCAAATGCCTGACAGGGTAACCTGGTCATCAGCCTGTTCAATATTGATGAGGGAGAGGAGTAACCACAATTTAACTATGTCCATTTGTTCAACCACAGGATGAGTGCACCAATCCAATTCCATGCCCAAAGATGGGTGCAGGCCAATTTTTACCCAAGGAGTCCACAACGCTACTGATTCACTATGAAAAAACTGCTTCATTTTTACAGGAACAGCCCAGTTGCAGTGATTGAATCCAGTATTTCTGCATGCATTTCTTTAAAATAAATGACTCACTGAGTTCATCCCATGGGTCACCAAATGTATCCAATGTAATTATTTGCATAGAACTGAGACCAATTAACATGATATGAACAGAAGATTGAAACTGGGATCTTCCTACTTTGCATTACTTAGTAACTGTGAGTCGCTGAGCCACAAACACCAGAAAATGTTCATGTCTGATAGCAAACATGTGTCTCACAGGAAGGTGTCAATTTCCCCTTCACATGAAAGTTGGTAAGAAAAAAGAGAAAAAAATTAACATTGTAATAAAAGCCATTCCATTGGTAGTCTGAGGACTGCCATGTTAATGATATCCTCTTCCACACCATTTAAAGGATGATTTGGATGACTGTAGTTTCTTTAGCTGTCTAACTTATATTTTCACCTTCTGAAATCCATTGTTTGAAGTTTAACCCTTGTTGTAAAATAATTAGTAAGTTTGGTAGGGATATACAATAACAAAATCTAATGGAATAATGGGATGGACATGAAGGAACATATAAAGCAACCTAAAAGACAATCTGGTAAGTTGGTTGGTCATTTATCTCCCTTCAACTAAAACACCAGAGGACAGCTAGAAAGTGAAAATCTTCCACCATAGATTAAAGAAATACCACCATTTTCCCACCAAACATTGACGTTTAAGTAGAAGAATTAGATTTGGCATAGCTCACACTTTCTATGATTGAATGGTCCCCTAGTGTGATAAAGTGGACTCTTGACCTCACAACCTACCTCATTATGGCCTTGCACCTTATTGTCTGCCTGCACTGCACTTTTCCTGTAACTGTAACACTTCTTTCTGTATTCTGTTATTCTTTTCCCTTGTACTACCTCAATAGACTGTTGTAATGAAATGGTCTGTATGGATGGCATGCAAAACAAGTTTTTCACTGTACCATCAGTACATGTGACAATAATAAACCAATTCCAATTCAATTCTGAATCACGTTAGCAAGCATTAGAGTAAGTGAAGAAAATTGTGAAGAAAATGAAGGGGAAGCAAGAATAACCCGAGAGCCTTAATATCAAGTTGTGAAAGTTCTGACACTGAAATGGCTCAGTGCTTTGAGGTATGTAACTGGCAAACTCAGCTGACTGGTAACTTTAGTTAAAACTTTAACTTCAGACTCAGAGGGTGAACATTTGAGACTCGATGTCTGCCATTCCAATGATAGAACATATTTAATCAATTTTGTCACTCTGTAACCAGACAACTATATGAAACTTGATGTGGTATTGGTAGATGCAGGAGGATCTGACAAGCATATGATGGTACTGAAATATTCTACTGAACTTTTGCAGCTGCCCTCTGCTTCCACATTAAGAGACATTAATTGCAGAGTTCTAACACACGACAGAACACCTTGCTCTGACGGGTGAGTGTGGAATGAAAAATGTAAGGATATAAGCAAAACATTTAAGTTTGGTATGGCAAAAATGTAGTATATAGTGTATGGCAATCATGGCTGTAAGGTGCTTATTTTAGAGTTGTGAGTACGCTCATCTCTTTATACCACAGGCCAAGATAACTTCTGTGAGAAGTTTTTCCCTCACACACAAATTTGGTAAATGTCTTTAACCCTTTGTTTCCTCATCTGCATGGCAAGTATGACTTTGCTCACTCTAATCACGACACAAGCAACTGTATAATGGCAATTTAAAAACAAATTAAAATGAAAACAATATAATATGGCTGTTATCTCTAATCTCTTTGTAGTGGCTTGATTCTTCTGTTTAGGTCATTTTTATTGCTTGCAAGTAATATGATCATCCACTCAATCACACAATATTAGTCATATACTTCATCACATAAGTCTTTGATTCAGAATATTAATGCAAGCAATGATATCAAATCACATCTTTACTGGTGGATATACTGTAAAATGATAACTGAATCATTATCTGATATTAACTTCCTGAAAGTAAAATAATACTTACTTGTTAAATGCTAGATATACTAACCACAGTTAAAATAATTAAAAATGGAATTGTTACTTCTTGTTACTTTGAGCAAATGTCATTATAAATTTACGGAAAAATCTGTTCCTAACAGGTAAATGTAAGTGTCTTGAATTAAGGAAATTAAGTTCAAAATTGGTGGTTCATTATGTCCAGCTCAGATTGTAAACTCTCATTAAGATGATATTGGACTGCTCTGTAAATTGCTGTTTTATTTACCCTACTCACATTATAATCAATGGTTAGAGGCTATTGGATTATCATGGGTGCGCTATGCTATAATTGGATTGTTTAAATCTGTGGCAATAAGTTCTTATTGAAAACCACCTATAATGCAAACTGATAGCAGAGCAAAGGCCTGATTCTAATTAGTATGAATCCATCATAAATTGGCTCACAAAGTTGGTTGAGTTTAATATGCCAAGTTAAGACAGATGAATGAATATTAAAAACATGCCCAGGGATATTTGAAACAATGAGGAAATTAACATCAATGTGTTTGTAACTAGTTTATATAATTGATTTAAATCAGCGACATGGGAGATTTTCATTTTGATATTTGATTCTAAATACCCAAGAGACATTTTGCCATCCTACAATCTTTACACTATTTGTAAAGTGAAATGGATATACTCTGCTTCTGAAATTTACTTCCATGGAAGCTAGTGGAGCCAAACTTGGGAAGGGAAGTTCAATGTAAAGCCTCTTTTGTATTACATGATCAGCCCAAGTGACCAAGGGCAAATGGGCTCAGCCAGTTTAGTAACTTCTCGATATTCTTTTTTTTAATCAATGTATTCTCTTAACAACTTGCACTTATAAGGTACTTTTAGTACAGGAAGATACTCTGATGGCTTTCATAGAGGCCTGAGTTTAAGGATGTGTGTTTCAAGGAGAAGGGGGAAAGGGAAATCAATGTGCTAAATAGTTAAGGACAGTTTACGGTGGTGAGGTAAAGAGGGGAGTAGATAGATAAGAATCAGAAGAAAGCAGAGTCTGTGGTGTTAGGCTAAGCATAAGATGTTTAACAAGTAGTAACAAGTGAGGCTGCAGAAATACTTAAAATTACAAATTAGGCCTGTATTCAGTCAAAGATCAGTACAACCTTACTGACACCCCTTCATCCAAATATTTAAGTTGCATTTAGTTAATAGGTTAAGTCAAATCTTTAACTAGTGTGTCACCTGTAGCAGAGAGGTTAGTGCTCTGGTCTCTGATTCATAAGTTTGTTGGTTCATGTCCCACTCCAGAGGCTTGAGCATGTAATAGACACCAGTGTTTTGATGCAGGAATGATGCACTGCTCTACTTTCAATGAGATGTTAAACTGAGTCTCTCTCTGTCTGTCAAGAGGAAATTGTTGGAACAATTCTGAATGTCAGAATTAATCTAGACTTGGGAACGCAGGGACTGATCAGTAATAGTCAGCATGGATTTATTGGTGGGAGATCCTCCCTGTCTAATTTAATTGAGTTTTTTGAAGCGGTGATTAAATATTTTAAGAAGGGTAGTGCAGTTGGAGAGGTTTACATGGCTTTTGACAAGGTCCCATTTGGAAGGCAGGTCCTAAAGGTTGAAGCTCATGGGATCCAATGCACTTTGGCAAATTAGATCCAAAATTGGTTTGGTAATAGGAGAGGGGAATGATGGAGGGTTGCTTTTATCATTGGAAGCTTGTGACCAGCGGTGTACCACAAGGAGCCCTGTTA
>JARFYF010000055.1:18305131-18321256 GCA_030265395.1 Rhina ancylostomus
AGGAACTTTTTCTTTACAGTAAGTTCAAATGATGTTATAAATGGTAAAGAGCAAACCTTCCCAACCAGTAGTCTCATCAGGCATCAGAAGGTATTTTGTTCATAGCAGCAAATTGGAAATTTTATTTCACCAGTGCAAAAGAGCCAATGGCCAAGTCTCCAGAGTGCTGTACTGTCAGAACTGTTGTCTTTTGGATGGGAAGTAAAATCCTCATAATTAGATCTAAAAATGATATATTACTCACAGAAGATTTATCCCAAGCATCCTGGCACATATTTCTCCCTCAAACAGCATTGACAAAATGGATAATTTGGTCAATATCACATTGTTGTTGGCGGCATGTTACTGATACACATATTGAGTGCCAATGAGTTGAGTGCCGTTCCCACATTACATCAGTTTCCTTCTTAGGGAGTTCTCAGGAATGGGGATAAGGCAGGAAATTGGGGATGATTTTTTTTTCTCTCTTCTTACCTTCTCCCTCTTACTTCCATTTCCATGGAGCAGGCTCGATGGGCCGAATGGCCTTCTTCTGCTCCCTTATCTTATGATCTTGTGATCTTGTGAATGAAGATCACCTATTTCCATGCCGGTTTTGTGGGTTCTGAGTTGACTAATGTGGCCACTGTGGAAACTGCAGACTTTTCCACAAACAGAGCAGGAAGGTAGACAGATTGTGAAGTACTACACTCCTTCTGCCGCTTACATGGGGCCTCTGTGTGCTCTGATGTATGGACTCAAGAATCTCAATACTACCGTTATGCTCCTTTTCCCCCTGAGTGGTGATGGGCCAGGTATTCCCAAGAATCAGCAGGGAATTTGTATTACAGTAGCATTTCATTGATTGTAAACCCCTTTGAGATATCCTGAGCTACAAATACATGCCTTTCCTTTTTTTTCCTACAAGCAGTATTTAAGAATGTAAATGACACCAATGGATTAAGGCAGGACCACAATATTAGCAATTGAAAAACTGCCAAAGTGGTCAAGCAATGCTGTTTCATAACATCACTCAGAATTTGGATCAATCTGAGGGCATGTGGTGAGAGCAATTAGTGAGAGAGGTTGGTAATAAGCATAATGTAAGAGATGCAAAAAAAACCCCATATTATCAAGACAGTTCTCATCTCCACAAAGCATATGCATCTCCGACCATTTCAATAATAAGCTATAAAAACAGGGGTGTGACTTGAATGCCGGATCTTGCAGCTACCCAGCTGCCAACCACCAAAATGAAAGTTTCAGTTACCGTCTTTCCTGGGTGTGTCACAGAGCAAAAACTGCCATTCTGAAGACCCCAGAGTAAATGTTCACTCTTATTCACGAAGTGCAAAACAGACATCAAAATACACCATTCTTTAACTGTAGCTTTATCTGAAAATAAGATCAGACTTCACAGAAGTACTTCTGTCCAGATAGAGAGAAAAAGGTTAACATCTTTTTGTTCAGATGATTCGAGTAGAGCTTGCTGAAGAATTCTGCATTTTTGTTTTAACAATATCTTGTAACATTTAACATTTAAAATGAATGGGAATCATTGTAAATAGTAAAAAAAAATCACAATGTTCTGGAAACATCGGGTACAATTTGATTTGAAGCAGTGATTTAGGAAGCTCATTGCCAAGACACTGAAAAACAAAAATTCTCTCTCTTCTTCGATAGCAATGTTATGTTTGCTACCTTCCAATCTGTTGGAACCATTTCAGATTCCAGGAAACCTTGTTAAATCACAACTAAAGCGTCGACTGTCTTTGTAGTCACCCCTTTTAGGATGCTAAGGGATTTGTTGACCTCTATGGACGGTTATTCTTTTAAGCTTTTGATAACATTGTTAGTGGAGTTAACGCTAACATAGTTTGGTTTGCACTGCTGTCAACTGAACTAGTTTATTATTGTGGTAGAGTATACGGGGCTGTGGGTGGATGTGGGTTAAACTGCAAGTAGAATTTTCAAGGTAAGAAGGTCAAGTGCAATTTATGCATTTACTTTTTACTGGTTTAATTTCAAACTAACCACAACTGAAGCAATATAGAAAATATTCCACAACCATTCCCAGCATAAATCCTTTAGCTACATATAATACATAGTGACATTTCCATTGCTACAACCTTCTGTATATTTTGTCCTACTCTCTCATTATATAAGACATTGCTCTGGATATATTTGGCACAATTACAAGCCATGCTTTTAGGAGCAGAGTTAGTTGTAACAGATTCAGGTCAAAAATGATTACCTGAATGAATCTGCAAACTTTGTCTAGTGACATCAAAAAAAATGCTCAAATTCAAATCAGACAGACATTATTACTGATTTGAGTGTTTCAATAAGCAAACTTTGATAGTGATCAGGTTAAAAGGAAATGTACTTTACATTGGATTTAACTGCATTCTGATTTTTGGACCATTATACTTTGGTCAGATTATAGTTTCAAATGAAATGCATTGCAGATGTGCTTATATAAATCAAATATAATAGAAGGAAATCTGTTTTGCATCATATTTAGAAGGATTAGGTGTGAGCAATAATTTATAATTTAAAACATGATCCTTTACCAAAAAAAACCTCAGAAATTCAATTTAGATTCCTCATAGATCATTGGAAATATGAAAATGGGAGGCAGCATTTTTGCCCCTGAGCTTGTTCTGCCATTCGATGAGATCATGGTCAATCTGTGGTCCATCTCTTTAAACCTATTTTTTCTAATAATTTACATTAACGAAACAGAACAGAAACAGAAAACGAGCTCAGATTTAAGCCAACAATTAACCAAATATCAATTGCCATTTGTAGAAGAGAATTTCAAAAGTCTATTGCCATTTGCAGATAAAAACATTTCCTAACTTCACTCCCAAGAAATATACACTCTGGTCCAAGAGTACACAACCAGTGGAAAAAGTTTATTTCAGTATACTCCACTTGTTCCCTTAATATCTTGTAAAATATGATCATTATTTTCTTGCCTCCAATGTTCCTGGAAATATAACTATAAATAATAATACATTTAGATACAGCAATAGTTTTATGGAGAGTTAAATTTATCATATAATGCAGGATCTTACCTGGCTTTTCAATTGAAATATTTCAATTGAAATATTTACAAAAGAATGCACCAGCTAAAAAGTTTCTATTTAAATCAAGCAAGCAAGCAAAAGACCACAGAAACATAGAGTCATGTGTATGTTAACTCATGAATCATCAGAAGGCACTTAAATATTTCCAGCACAATTTCTGACATAATAAGAGTGGAAAACACTTTAGCAACTAAAATGTAAAGTATCTTTGTGACCAGAACAATAAGGGACATGTAATGCTTCTGAACAGTCTGGTCAGTTCTAAACTACAGGTAAAGAATGAATACTGAATGCTGGAGATCTGAAATAAAAATCTGGTGTCTGTATGTAGATGGCAGTTCAATGAGTATCTGAGGAAAAGGAAAGGTTCAAACGTCAAGTTATCCAAACAGCTTTGAGAAATTAGGCAAATGAAAATCAAAAAGCTGCAGATGTTGGAAATCTGAATAAAAACAGAAAATGCTGGAAACACTCAACAAGTCAGGCAGCATCTGGGGAAAGAGAAACAGAGTTAAGATGAAGAAACTTCAGCCTCAAATGTTAACTTTGTTCCTCTTTCCACAGACACTTCCTCACCTGCAGAGTGCTTTCAGCAGTTACTGTTTTCATTTTTGCACAGTTAGGTTCTGATGTTTGATCTAATTATGATTATGTTACAGTTTTTTAATTAATAAAAAATAATTAATTGATTGATTGATTAATTAATTAATCAAATTAATTAAACAACCTAATCACAATTATGCCCATCAGTATCATCATTCTGTTTCTCTCTTTCAGATACAAACTGACCTGGTAGTAACTTACAATATCTCTCTTTTAATATCCATATTACATTGGTTTATAACAAAGAACAATACCATCCCCAAGCATAGAAGAAGAGCATTTGGCCTGTTGAGTTTGTGCCATCTCTTTGAAATAGTGATTCACATAATTCCACTCCCTTCTTTGTTTCCCTTTCAATCACATGTCCAAATTCTCTTTTGAAAGTTCTTATTGAATTTGCTTTTCAAGCAGTCATTCCAGATCAAGGCAACACATAGTATATATATAAAAAAACTTCTCATCTCTGTACAAATTATTGTTATAATTTTTTTCAGGGCTGATATCCGGTACAAGCAATCACTTCCTAGAAATCCATCTGAAATCGGTAATGCTAAATGCCCTATAGAATCATTTCATTGTGCTGGGCTTGGCCTCTGAAATTCATTCCACTGAAGTTAATAAAGTGGTCGGCAGGGTTCCATGATCTGATGTGATTATATAGTGGATTTAGAGCTATTGAACTGTGATGAATTTCTAAGCATTTCTCTCTTTTAGTTGAGTTCGAATGTATTGCCTGATTAATAGCAGATTTTAATTAGAAATTAGTGAGCTGTGTAAACACTTAAAATATCATTATTTAGGTATGTTCAACATGATCCAAATTCACAATTGGGAACTCTTTATTTTAGTTCTGTGAATGTACCATTAAATATTATGTTTGTAGAATAGCATGCATTATGTTTATAGAATAGCATGTCACCAATCTTAATTTTGTCTATTTTGATTTTCTAAAATTTAACACTGTAGTTTTCCATTTCATTCAGAGGAACATTCCCCATGGCCTCATGTGCAGTGCTCTAAAAACAGTGATTTATCTTATAACTGTCATCCATTGCACTGGTGAAAGAATGCAGTCCAAATTTAAACATGTACCACAAAGTTCCCAAAGCTGCTTGCTTATTATAGTTTCTGCCATACCTTTTATTAATTATCACTTGTACTGTGCAAAATTTAGTTAAGAGTCCTTAGAAGATAAATTGAATCGGTCCCAAAAATGGGCCTGGGGATCTTGGCCTGTGAGACTGGATGCAAAGCAAGCTAGAGACCTGTCACCTGATCCAGCTGAGTACCTAAAGACCCTCCAGACATGTGTTCTAAAGGCAATTGGAGGAGACAGCCCTGGATGCTATAGTACCTGAGTGTACTTTTTATATTGCTGCAACAGTAAGTAAATAGACAGAAACAGAGCAATGAACTGTGCACCTTTTTATTGAAGATGACTCTCATCTAGACGGTACAACAAAACACAAAGACTCATTTTGCTGGCTCTTAAAGGTACTTTACATATTTATATGTGTATATTAAATCCTACACTGCTTCCACTTTAAAAAGGAAATAAACTAGTATAATCAATTAACCTATCTGCACATATGAAACTGCACAATTAGCTAACTACTACATTAATAACCAGATGTAAATTTAGCCATTTATGAATTCTCCTGCTGTCTTAGTCTCTTATTCACAGAACTCCCCACTCCAGGTGCTAGTAATTCCAGTTGGTCACTTCACCAGGTGGACCAAATGCCTATCCACTCTCAGTTATTGCTTCAACATAAAATGTATTCATATGCATAAAAACAAATATTACATATTATAGATCACCTTCTTGGTATCGACTGTATGCACAAAACTTTCCACAAAGTCTACTTGACACCAAGTCCAAGAACTACATGGTTACAATTATACATTGGTTTTGGTACATTAGCATTACCAGTTCCAACAGTCTCTACTTATAGTTGTTTCTTAAAGTTCTCCATCACTGTACCTTTGTTTTTATGCTGCCTTACATCCCAACTCCCACTCTGACACACTAGTGAACAACAGACATCTCATCTTTCCCAATGACACCCTTGAAATAACTAGGTTATCATCCCTGACTTACCCTTCTGGATCACCTCCAAGGCTCTGACCTGTCTGTCTTGTCACACTCTGGCTCAGAATATTTTACTGACATTGATGAATAAAGGCCTGCTGTAATGTCATTCAGAGAAGCTTCAGACTTTTGGAACTATCTCCAAATTGCAATGCAGTCCTCTCTTAAAGTGTTCAACTCTGCCTGCACTTGATTCAGTCTACTCAGTTCTGTTAAGTCACAAGAGTCTGATAGGCACTGAGCTGTGCCCCAGAATTGACACAGTCTTTCTGTCTCTGTTGTATCAGCTTCACCAGATTCAATTGATATCACATCAGTGCAGTTCTTCATGCTGAACCTTGTTTGCGGACTCTTGTCGTGATGCGACTACTTTTTGGCAGTTCCAGTGAACTGACTCTCATGTTGCTCAAATATTATGGACTCTCTATCTGAGCTGTCTACATTCAAGGTTTGAGAGTAGCCCCATTATTTTGAAATTGCCCAAGTCTTTGAGTTAGGTTACTGATAATGGCCCCAAGTTCAGAATGTCTTTACCTCACCCTGGTCCAATCCTCAGAACAACATGTAACTTTGCGTATTAATCTGTTTCTCAATCTCCTGTTTGCCTCTGTAACAAATATATTTATTTGTAACAAATATAACAAGGCTTCTGTAACAAATATATTTTTTGTCTTCAAATTTGCTGCAATACCTGCTTCACTTGCCCACCACTGAGAAAGCAACATCCATCCGGTCTCTACTGTCCACTACCGGCAGTGTAACAACTGCAACATCATCACTTCAATAGAATATCTGATGTTAAACTTTGGCAAGTGTTTTGCCTGCCATCATCCCCTTCCTCTGTTTCCTTCCTTCACACAGTTTCATTCTCCTGCTACTCTAGTAGCAATATTCCAAACCAGTCACCAACATAATGTGTGTGGGTTTAGTTTTGTTTTGCAAGTGGACAATGGTTGAGCTGTAAACAGAACATCCTTTATTAAAAGGTACTAACCCTACTGCAGTCTCCAGTACAACGAAGTATCAAAAGTCATTCCATGTGATACAATCCAGCTCTTAAAGGTACCCTACAGAGGTCAACAGCAGGAGTCAAAGGTGCAAAGCTCACATTAGCCACCCAGATCAACTATTTCATGAGCAAATACCTTTTACAAGCCACAGACCCCAACCACTCAGTCATACCCAGATATGCCTCACCCGAGCCCCACTACTGCCTGCCTCATACCCATATCTCACGACGTGCCAACATTCCAGTTAAACAGCTACATCACGTAGATTACATGACGCTCACAGCCATGCCTTCCTCTCTCTCTCTTGAAGAAGGTAGTGGACAGCCAGAGGCAGTAGAAATGTCCTGATGCTCATAGCGGAGAGGGTCCTGGACAACACTGAAACTGCCAGAGATGATGATGCTGTTGTACCCAATCTTTCCTACATCCCACCTCCCCTGTAACCCACAGTCCTCCCGATCTGGCAACAGAGACTTACTTACATCCCATCATCAAGTTGGCACTGAGTTTCTACAGAGCTTGTAGCCCACCCTTTCCAACATAAAAATGGTGGCAAACTCTGATTGTGGAACCAAGTGTATTGCAATATTGCAAGTTCAATAGCACGGCAGGCTGAGAGCTTCAATTTGTGTGAAGAGTCAACTTTTAACCTTATACACTCAGACTACTGCCATTGTGGATTATAATGTTCAAAGGAGCTTACAGATTCTGACAGCAAGCTGATAATCTGTCCTCCCACAGAAGCCTAGGATTACCGAGGTCTTGTCCCAGGGAAGAGATGGAATTTCATTGGAGTAGAAACCTGCCAACATCTCACAGGAGATCAACATTTGTACTTCCAACCCTCCAATTTGCCAGTGCCCTTGTTGTAGTAAGACTGGGGTCATCTATATTGCTGTGAAATTATCAGTAGTCAGGCCTTCTGGGCCAACAATTGCTTGAATTCATGCTCCTACCCCACCTATGCTGTCCTCTGCTGAAAGCCAGAAGCCTTCCAACACTCATACTGAAACCTGTGGTGTAGCTAAAGGGGCACCAGGAGAGCAAAGGCTCATGAATTTCACATGCTAAGGGAATGCACAATGTAATTAGTTTACAGTTATAGGCACCATGGCATCAATTCCTTTATGCTTTATGGTTTGGAATGTTTAAGTTATGGTGACAAAGTATAGGCGTCATATTCAATCACAGTGAGTGGATAAGGTGTTAGACGGTTGCTGAATGGGGAATTGGGGTTGTGGATACTGGCACTTGTCTCACGCACAGCTTTTCATGGAGGGGAACACTGACCAGATGTCCTGCTCTTCCTCCTCCTCCTTCTTCAAGCAGCTTGTCCTGCATCATGTCCCCTTTCCTCCTTCCCCCTGTAGTGCTATGTTCCAAGGGATCTACACCTGGGGTCAACTATGTGAAGCCTGAGAAAGAAGTTCTTCTGCACTCAGTATCCCACTTCCTTGCAACAATAAATAGCAATGCTAAACACCAAACACTTGTAGAATTATACTAACAAAATGAAAACGAGTCAGCCTCTCAGTATTTGATGATCCCTTCAACTAACACTAATTAGTCACTTGGTAGGCTGGTAGGCCAGTCCTGTCATTTAACATTTATTCCCATGTGAGGTTAACTGAAGGTTTGGATTGAAGCACTGAGTTCCAAAGTGACAAGTTTGGCCTCAGATCAGAGTTGCTTTCTGAATGACATCATAATCTGCCTGCTCTGCATACGTTCTACTGGCCCAGTCTGATTTATAATAGAACTGTTCATGCATCAGACAGCATTTTTGGTCTCCAAACAGCAGCAGTAGCATCCAAATAAAGCTACCAGTGCTGATTATGTGCCCCAAGAGTCCTAGATAGATTTGGAAAATAAGGTTGCCATGGAAATCTTATGAAGTGATTCACATTTAAGCAAAGAAGAAACAGAATTTTCATAAAACACTTATTCAGTTATTATGAAGAGAAAGAATAAATTGAAATAATGTAAGAAAAGTAAAACTAAATCTAAGGGTGAAAATAGGAAAAAGATGTAACAGAGCAAGCAGAAAAATATCACTTACTTTACACAAAATCTGCTAAAACAGTAGCTTCTTTGAAAGGTTGCATAACCTAGATTTTAAAACTGCCATAAATTACAATGAAAATTCTATCGTTTCCCAGCCTTATGTGAAAATGTCATACTTATTTTATGTATATATTTTGGGCAGAAAGAAAGCAGTGGTACCTCAAAACTGCTCATAAAACGTATTTGATTACAGTAATAAATTGGACTAAAACATAAACAACAAAGAAAATTCCTTAAAATTGAAGATATTTTTGTTCTGTAGCCTTGATAGTATTCAAATTAACATCCAGCAAACTAAACACAAACGTCTAGAATTGCATTAAAGCAGCACGCTAATGCTGAATATATATTGTAAACAAGGAGGAGTTTTGGATCAAAGGAGCTTTTAAAAATATTTCTTATTTTATATCTAGCAGGTACATATTAATGTAAAATTAATAACACAAATTTGTCATGCTTTAATTATCTCTTATTACAAGAGGAATGTATTCCTTTTCCTTGTCATAAAATGTCCCTATCATAAACAGATTAAGCAAAATTAATGCAGCGGGATTAAGTATTTCTTTTCTGCTGTAAACAATATTCTGGTCAATTTTTTTACCAATGTTTTTTCAGTTCTTCCTGATCTGCACCTGAAATAACATCTGTAGGATTTGCTAATTAAATGATTTGTTTTTCTAAAGTTAACCATGATTGGCCAATCTAAATCTTTATTTACTGTCTTCTGTGGCATGGAAGAAAAATCCCATCCAATGTGTGAAATTACTCTCAGCTCCAAATCGTCGCTCCTCCTTCACTTTCACATGCGTGGGGCAAGAGTTGGCAGGCAGTACAATTGCCTCAGCTGTGTAGCATTTGGCTCACCATGAACTACATAGTAAACAGATACAGAAAAAGTACTGGGTACAATACCTTTCAGCACATTTCAGAATTCCATTTGGTTCTGGAATTATCAAAGGAAATCAAAGCTATGATCTAGACCCAAACAGGTCTGAGACTAAGGGTTCTGGGGCTCTGTGTGCCAAGTACATTTGAAGACTTGCCACACCCCACATGAACAAACATCTATTCATACCCATTAAAACACAACTACGTGGCAAAATGAACAAGGAACTAGACCATTAAATGTTTACAGACTGCAGAATCAGAACATATATTCTGTCTAATTGAACCAAATCTAGCTGTTTGTAATGCGTCAAGTTTTACTGGGGTGCAGTATCTGGCTGTCAGTCTGGACCTTAAGACCCTGAAGCAGATGATTTCAGGGTATTAGGTTGTTATGGTCTCAATGCATTATTCTGCTTGTGATAGAAATCAAGATTATCACATTAAATCTAATATTACTTATATAGAATCAGAATTCTGAAACACATTGAATTTGATTAATAGAAAAAAATAGATACAGTATCTGGGGGTGATTGCACAAAACATAAAGAATACCTTGAACGTTGGATAGAAAGCAGCAATACCTGCAATGGTGAGATAAATAGGAACAAATTCTTTGAATGAAGAAGAATTATATACTGAATACCTGGATAGATGATGTACATGAGTTTTCATGTTAGGTGATTGCTGAGGGTCTGAATTTAATTTGTCAATATCTACAATGCAATCAGTAGACATGGCATCCAATTAATTCCACATTCATTCCACTGCCATTTTTAATATGGAAAATGATTGACACTTAGATCTATTCTGGGTTGTTGGTGTCTCTGTTGTTGGAGACAGTATTCCTCAAAATGTTTATGTTATTTTCCTCCTGGACCGACAGAATAATTTTAGCCACTGCTACTCTGGGTTTCACGCAGCTGTAAATGTATCAACCTTCTCCCCCAACGACACTCTCAGTCAGGCTTAACCCAATGCTCCCAATATTGGGCTAACCAGAAATGGGCAAATTGCATCAACATCCCTGTGTGGCTTCTGCTTTTGACAGGATCCATACAAATGAGGCTAGGGCCACACATTGGCTCTGATCGGTGGGCCATTGTTTGGTGACCTTCATTGCTCAGCCTCCAAAGTTTAACATAAACATCATTCAGAGCAATAGATGTGTAGAACAATGGATACCCAAATGGATTACTAGAGAATGAGATATCTGGAATAATTACACAGAGTAATGCATATAAAGAGATCAAGGGATACTTGGAACAAATAAATTAAGAAAAAATAGTTTGCTGGAGTGAATGTGCAACAGGTAATGGTTACCTGTAGTAATTATATAGAGAGTAATGGTTACCTGTGGTAATTACATAGAAAGTAATGGCTACCCAGAGTAATTATACAGAGAAAATTGGTAATCTGAAGTCATTCAACAGAGAATTCTGGTTGTCAGGAGTAGTTACATACAGTATAATGGATACCCGGATTGGTTACGTTGAGAGCATTTGCATAGACTATTTGACCTTCTGCTGTATTTCTAAGAACATGCTAAGGAGGTGGATTTAGGTTCTGAAACAAACTTTGAACAGCTGAAAATTGTACTCCACTAAAATCTAAATATGTGCATTTGGTAAGAATGACTATCATATTTCAGATAAAACCAGAAAATGTTGGAGAATACTCAGCAGATCTGGTAGCATCTATGGAGAGAATAGCAGGATTAACAGTTCAGGTTCAAAAACCAAACTTCTGAAGGAACTCACCAGGTCAGGCAGATGTGTGGAAGTATAGGGATGGTCAAAGTCTCGGGTTGATACCCTGCAGCAGGACAGGTTAACAATTCAGGTTGATGTCTTTTCATCAGAAGTGAAAAAAGTTAGAAATCAAACATGTATCAAGTTACAGGAAAGGAAAAGGAGTAGAGAAAGGGTGGAGCCCATGAGAGACCAAATGTCCTGCATGGAAGTGGTGCAGGCTAAGTAAAGGTGGTGAAGGCTTGTTAATCACAGCTACCTTAGAGGAGATGTAAGGCGAAGATAAATGAAGACAGAAAAAGGAGAGAGAAACAAAAACATCAGTGTTGGAACTGGGAGATACAACACAACTGGTAATCCAAAATAAAACCATGATCAGATATCTTTATTAGTCACATGCACATTGAAACACACAGTGAAATGCATCTTTTGCGTAGAGTGTTCTGGGGGGCAGCCCACAAGTGTCACCACACTTCCGGCGCCAACATAGCATGCCACAACTTCCTAACCCGTACGTCTTTGGAATGTGAGAGGAAACCAGAGCACCCAGTGGAAACCCATGCAGACACAGGGAGAATGTACAAACTCCAAATGGTGGAAATAGTTAGCAGGTCAGGTAGAAGTTGTGGAGGGAAGAAGATTAGAATTTACTGTACAGGTTGATGAACTTTCATCAAAACTTGCCAGTTCTGATACAAAGTCTGGTTATCTAAAATTGTTGAACTCTACATTAAGTACTGAGGGATGTAAAGTGCCTCAAAGGACGATGTGAAGCTGTTCTTCAATCTTACATTGGGCAATGAGGGAAGAACATAAAAGACAAAGGATAGAAAGGTCAGAGTGGAAGTTCAGGGTCACCCTTGAGGACTAATTGGAGGTATTCTGCAAAGTGACCATCCAATCTGTGTTTGGATCCTTCAATGTACAGGAATGTACGTGAGCAATGAATACAGTTTACTAATTTGGAAGAAGTAGAAATGAATAGTTGTTTCAATCAGGAGTGTCTGTGTACTGAATCATGGGAAGGGGAGGTATAAAAGGGCAGTTGTTGCATTTCCTATGGTTGCATGAGTTGATATTGGTGATGTTGGAAGAGCAAACCAGGGGATGTGAAAGGGAACAGTACCTTTGGAATACTGAAAGTGGACAAGAGGGAAAAATGTGTCCGGTTTTAGCAGAGGATGGCAAAGATTATGGAGGATAATCCATTGTATGTGAAGGCTGCTAGGCTGGGTTAAGGCTGGGGGAAGCTTTGAGGGTGAGAAGGTCAGGTGAGAGCAGAAAATAAAAGAGATGTGTTGAGAGCCCTATAAATTATGGTGGAGAGGAAGTCACAGTTAAGGAAAAAGGAAGACATCTTGGATGTACTGTTATGGAAAGTGTCATTAGCAGAAGAATGCGATAAAGCCAGAGAAGCTGAGAGAGTAGAATGGGGTTCTTGCAGGAGACAGAGGGGCAGGATACCCAGTCAAGGTAATAGGACAGTTTTGGCATGTAATGGATTTTGGTGGCTGACCTCTCCCCTGAAATGGAGTGAGAGCAGTCAAGAAAGGGAAGGGAAGAGTTAGAGATGGGTCACGTGATAGTGAGAGCAGGATGAAAACTGATAGCTAGGGTGATGAAACTTCCCATGTTCTGCAATGAGAGCAGGAAGTAGCACAGAAACATCATCAACGCACCAGAAAAAGTAGTGAAGAAAGGGTCCTTAGTAGGTCCAAAACAGTGATTCCACCAAGATATTGGTATAGCTTACAACCATGAGGTTCCCATGGGTACACCTTTAATTTGGAGTGGAGTTAAAGAAGCTGTTCAATATGACAATGGGTTCAGCTTGGTGAAGGAGGAAGGTGATGGAGGAGACCAGTAAAACCTTCTTTCATGGAAGAAGCAAAGAGCTCTCAAACCATTCTGTGACTGTGTAGGCAGGTTAGACATCTTGGGTGAAATGATCTGTTTTGTACTGGAATGTGTCAAAGTGGTGGGGAGTATCAGTGTCACAGATGTAAGTGGATGGAGAGTGGACAAGGAGAGGAAGAAGAGAGTCAAGGAAGGAAGAAATACTTTCTATGTTGGAAAAAGAAGCTGAACCAATGGATTTACCAGAACAATACTGCTTGTGGATCTTAAGAAGGAGGTAGAGTGGCTTGTATATGGTGAGGCTGGTGGAGAAAAGATCTTCTGAGCAAATGAGATCAGTAAATGGGAAATAATGGCCTGATATTCAACGATGGGATTGCAGGAGGCATGAGGAGGTTAGAGACCTGGTGTTCAGTCTCTGCGAGAAGGAGGATAGGTGTCCAAACAGCAGTACCAGTCTTACCAACTGGTTTAATAATCATGTCAGAATTAGTCTTTAGTGAGTGGGGTAAGTGGAATGGAAAAAAATGAAATAGTACATGTCATTTTCTATACATTGATGACTATATGGTGCTGCTTCCGGCTCTTGAACAGAACTTAATCACTTCATCATTAACAGCCCTCAGAAGTTAATATTGAATTTAACAAATTCAGAAAGCCAGCCAGGTCATCAACCAATAAAGTTAAGTCTGTTTCCCTCTCTCCACAGCTGCTGCCTGACCTGCAGAGGAATTTCCAGCATTCTCTTTCCAGTATTAGATTTCCAGCAGTGTTTTGTTTTATTCCATAACCTGAATTGTTTCTTGTATCTCTGTTCTTATTCACATCCTTCTATTTATATTCCCTCCACGCAGATCAGCTGTGATCATGCCGTCTTCACCACTCTTGTTCAGCCAGCACCACCCCCGTTTGCCATTTCATCTCCTCCCACCCACCCTCGCTCCTGCAATGTTTCTGTAACTCCTTTCAGTTCTGATAAAAGGTTATCAACCTGAAGTGCCTGCTTCTCCCTCCATAGAAGCTGCCTGATTGCTACGTATTTCTAGCAGTTTCTCTTCTTATTTCAAGTTTCCAATATCTGCTGTTCTTTTGCTTTTCACCAATTAAATTTCAGTTGGTTTTGTTTCTCATGGTATTCAAGTTACCACTGATGGTGATGAGGCCTCACATGTTATTGCTTACATTGAAGGATTATTAACTGTCATGTTCTTGCTGCTAACATTAATAATCTGAATTGATTATCAAACCACAACATTATAAATGAAGTACAAACTATTAAGTCTATCAGGTGGTTTTATTTAGCTCTGAGCTTCACAATGGTGGTAAAATGTAAAATTTAGTCTCAGTATCACAGGCAAGGCTTTCAACACCAGAAAGAGCTAAAGGAAAAAAACGAGAAGGGACCCATCCACAACATGAGGTGGACCAGGCAAATGATCAGAGGTGACTGATGATCCAGGAATTTCTTGGATTATTGAAAATTTGTCTGCAACTATTCTGATGTACTGGTGCTTCATGTTTTATGTTATTGATGTACAAAAATATCTACAGAAAAAGGTTAACATTTCTAATGCAAAAGTAGTAAAAGAAGTTGAACGATAATCAACAGTTCATTACTGTGAGGAACAAGATATGAATAGGATTACATCAAGAAGATCTGTGTTCCATTTGGAACATAGCTCTTGAGAATTTATCTGGAATATAAAGTATTTAAAATGAAATTATTTTCATCTCATGTTACAAAGTTATTGTGAGAAGTGAAATATTAAAGTTATTTTGTTTCTGTAATTTGCACATATTTTAAAAACTAATTTAGCATTATGCTGGAGGACAAATGTATAATTACAAGTACATATGCATGATTTGAAGTATTTAGAAGCCTGCAGCAATAAGTTCCTTTTCATCCTTGACACACTGTTAATCTTGTTTATATAAAACTTTCAAATAATGTTACAATATAGCCTTGGAAGCTGAAGTACAATTGCCTCCATTTTTCAAAGTAGTCTTTTATTCCAGTCGTTCCTAGACATTATTTAGGCTTATTGAGCTTGATGGTCCAGCTCTATCATTTTTCTTCAGTGATTAAACCTTCCAAATGTTGTTAATGAGAAATTCTATCAGGAAAGATCCTGGACATATTACAAAATTGTTTCATGGTTTGGATTAGAAAAGAAATACTTAATAACATTATCAATCAAAATTACTGTAGAGCATCTTTACATAATCTTTCCTCAGAGGTAGTGTGATATTGGCAGAATGAAAGAGAAGATAGAAATGCACTATTGATTTTCTTTTGAATATTAGGTCAATTTCACCAACCATTCAGCAAAGCCTAAGTGTTGATATTGATCTTGGAGATCGATGTGTGAAGTTTATCTGCAGTTTCCATGCAGAACCTGACATATTTAATGTTAACCCTGGCATTTTTGCAATGCTAAAGTTTGGAATTAAGTAACTCTTTGGTGCACCATGCAAAACTACAATGTGTACTTATATTGTGTGATTGACATATTAAAATAGCCTTGTACTTAGCAGAGTTAATTGACAAAAATGGAGCCAAAACCAAATTAAAAGTTGTAATTAAAACTTTGTCAAAGAGGTAGGTTTCAAGGGAGGTCAAATAGATAAACAGTCAAATGGAGCAATGAAGAAGTTTAGGTGGGAAATTCCAGAGTTTAATACCCAGACCATTGAAGACAGGATCTGCCTTTTGTATTAGGGGATCACTCTCTTGGCCCGAAACAGGTTCAGCTCTTGCCTGAAGGAATTCAATAAGTCAGCATCTAATGCAT
>JARFYF010000055.1:18360857-18372637 GCA_030265395.1 Rhina ancylostomus
TGCAGAATAAAGTGTTACAGTTACAGAGAAAGTGCAGGCAGACAATAAGGTGCAAGGCCATAACAAGGTAGATTGTGAGGTCAAGAGTCCACTAGGGGACCATTCAGTAGTCTTATACAGTGGGTTAGAAGCTGTCCTTGAACCTGGTGGAACATGTTTTCAGGCTTTTGTATGGCATTCTCCAGCAATGTTATTGCACAGTTAACAGGACCAAATGCCTTGGCTAATTTCTATTTCTGTTTCCCATGTGCACCATCATATGGACAAAAATAACTGAGTGAATTAAAATGAGATTCTTGGCTGTCACATACAGTCATAAAACAAGTCCAGCGGTGTACTATATGACCAAGATTCAGAAAACCTTGCTGTTTGCCTCAGAGTCTTTCAAGGTCATCCTCCAATCCAAAGTCTGCCCCGGGGAGCAGGGTGAACCCTACTTATGCTTCACCTTTCAATAGAGCTCTGCTGGATGAGGACAGCTCAGCAATGTCTTCATAGATGGACATATTAACAATCTATAAATCCTTCTATGCCATCCTGCATAATTGGAAGGCCACAGACAAACTATCAGCCCACAATTTGATCAGCATTGTGATCAGTTTGTACTGGTCTTAGGGCAAGAGTTAATCACATCATTAGTGAGGCCAGGTTCCTTGGCAACTGATCCAAGAGATCCTCTGTTTCCTTGCCTGGAAGGTGCTGGGAATCTGATTTGGAGAAGCCAGGGTCTGAAGCAATAATTAGCTGGAGCAGAGGTTCAGAATGTGGGAGTGGTGCTTCCACTTGATAGCGGACAAGAACATGGTCATCTGGCATAGCGTGCCCTCAGTTTTGCTGTATGTGGCAAAGGTGTGGCCAAATGTTGCTCCTGCACCATGGAAGTCATCCAAGCCAGCTTCCAATCCTCTGGAAATTCAGATTTGATAGTGTGCATAGGGCATGATATGCATGTCTCCAGTGAAAGGGGCAAAAAATATACTCAATATTGCCCTCATCATGTTGGTCACCTTTGTGTGTGGTTGCATCAACTTGTGCCTAGACCCTGGGTACAAAAACACCAAGATTCATTACATGTTGAAGTTCTACCTGTCCCCAGTGCCACGAAGAATGGGCCTGGCTTCATTGCCCCAAAACGTTCCATTCAGATGGACTATGCTGTATCACCAGCTCCCTGTAGGAAGGTTTCTTTGGAAAAATACCTTTGACCATGTCAATCAAGTGGTGGTCTACATGGACTATTCTGGAGGCTCTGCAGGAGAAGCAGATAGTGGATCTTGTGGGGTAGCTTCCTGGGCAGATTGTCAAATACATTTGGAAGAACGTTTCATCATCAGAAAACTCAAACAAGCACCAAGATGTCAGATTATTCGTACACTGCTAGAGTCTCAATCCCTTGCTGCCCTGGATATAGCTGGGGTGCAGGTGAGATGATCATCTATCTCCCTGTGGTCTGAGTGTTTGCCAAGAAAGTCTGAAGTGGGATGCGATGATCTTTGTCAATGTTTATCCCAAGCAGCAACATAACACAGCACTCTGCTCTTCCAGCCACACACCGAGACAAGCGTTGACTGTTGCTGGAAGGTCATTAACTCAGTGAAAAGTGCACTTCGCACTGCCAGAAATTTGCTGGTCTACCAGTGTAGGCCAATGACAGCAACTGACTGCTGCTGACTGACACCTTCCAAGGTGCAGGGACACATACTGAGGGATGCACTGAAGCTTGGTGCAGCCAATACTAATGCTTTGTGGAGAAACATGACAGACTTGGGTCCTGTTGCTACTGGATACTGAGGGACTAGGCCCTGTGTTCTGGTGTCCCAAACATTTCACTGTTGCAGTGTTTAAGGATGAAATATTAGTGATGTTTACTTATGGAAAGTAAGTGTATTGAATTGCTTGGTATAATGAACATAGTGACATGTACCAATAGTATGTATTAAGAATAAAGTATACAATGGGAAAAGAAAGAAATCTAGCCAACATCTGTGGCTTAATACCTGGTGCATTTATCCCTTTATTAAGAGAATGGACAATATTACTTTTAATTTGTGGAAGATTTTCACTCTTGAATACATATTTTGATTTTTGCAATTGCTTCCAACCCTTGGACTATGAAATCAGTCAGTTCAGGTTACAGGCCCACCTAGGAAGTCATCAGATGAGTGGCACCACTCATGCAGCACATAGATTACAGCTGAAGGATCTTAACTGTGAATTACGATTTTCTTTCATTGTCATGAGCAGAATTCTAGCAAAGTCTGACTACAGAACATTCTAAACCAGATCCAACTTTATTCCTGACTCAGCCCTAGCCATTGCTGCAAGTTGGAATTCAAATTACAAACACCTCCTTCTGAGCCAGAACCTACTGTATTTTATGGGATTCTCTCAAACTACCACCTGGAATTTGGGGCAAAATACTCCAATAGGCTGCACTTCAGACAGCAGTCAACATAGGAGCAATGTACTTTAATGCTGGACTCATTTTTTGCAAGAGCGATTTCAGAGGAAAATGATCTCTGTAGCATGTGGTTTTTGCTTGAGATGGAATGTCTCAAACAGCGTTCCTTTCTAACCACAGTAAAAGACAGATCGAGGTCTGGCTGTGCATAAGGGCAGCCGCTCAGCTCTTTTCTCATGGAAACTAATTGTGTCTGAAAAAGGCATTAGGCAATTCTTGATGTTTCATAAAGCCCCGTTGGTCTTTCTAAAACACACAGATATAATCAGGGGGGCAAAGGCTTTTGGTCTGCGTGTGTTTCACATACTTCAGTAAGTGTTTCTCTCACTGCCTGCTGTTTGAAATTAGAGATGTTTGAGATATGTGACAGTGAGCTGTAGTTTGCAGATAGTGGTAAACTTGGAGCTTATTGTTCTGAGTGGCACAGGAGTGAGAAGATCTCCATTAGTGTGTGTTCTTTTAAACCATAGCTGTTCACTTTGTATTTTTTGTATACCAAACCTACATAAAACACTGTTTGGCCTCAGCTGGTGCATTGAGACCACTTCAGGAAGGTTATGAAGGTTTCAGAGAATTACAGAAGAAATTTACAAGGATGGTTACAGGACGAAGAATTACATTCACATGGATAGATTGGAAATATTGTGATTGTTCTCATTAGAGCAGAGAAAGCTTAGAGAAGATTCGAATGAAGTGTTTAAAAACATTATGGGTCTTGATAGAGTAATTGAAAGAAATGGTTCCCAGTGACTGAAGAATCCAAAGGGAATGGATTTAAGGTAGAGACACAAAAGACTGCAGATGCTGGAATCTGGAGCAACACACAATCTGTTGGAGGAACTCAAGCATGTCAGGCAGCATCTGTGGGGGGAATGGAATTGTCAATATTTTGGGTCAAAATCCTGCAACAGGCCGAAGAGCTTAAGGATTTAAAGTGAATGGGTAAAGTGTAAGAGGTGGCATGGAGAAAAAAATTTTAACCAAGTGATCAGGATTTAGAACACAGTGCTGAAGAGGATTATAGATATGGATTCAACTATAGTCTTCAAAAAGAGGTTACAGGGATACAGGGGAAAAGTAAGGAAGTGAAGCTAATTGGAAGAGCTGGCATGATCTCAATGGGCCAAATACCTTCCATCTGAGTTGTACAATGTCATAATTCAATAACATATCACAAGTCCTGTCACTGAGCACACATCATTCAGAAGCCAGATGATAAAAAAGATTTTTGCACTTTACTATAGAAGCAAAATAATTTTAAATGATGAGGGGAAAGTAAATCATTTATGACTGAGTTTTCAAAGGTCTGAAACTTGCAAGCTATTACTGTTGTTTTCAAATTAGTATCAGAGCCTGAATATCCATTAAACCTACAACCCTAATCACCCACCCCCACCTCTCTGCACTGAGACAATGAGTGAGGTACCAAATCTCAGCAGTGTGACACTCACCAGTTTCTCACGATCTTCAAAGCACATACCTTTTAATCAGCCCCTTTAAGAACACCATAGAGCTGACAATTGACAGTTTCATTGGGATGAAAGAGCCAAGGTATGATGATATCATTCAGACTTCAAAATAATCTTATCACTGAGATGCTCAACATTCCCACTGTGAAATACATGTGCAGTGAGGCAGGATGAGAAGAGATCGAGGAAATTACAAGTTTCAATTTTATTTGAAAATTTCCTCAGGTTGGATCAGGTGTGCACCTCCCGGTTCCACGTTGATTCACGGGTCTTTTGGACTTCACATTTCATTTCCTTTACCTGCCTTTGATTCATGTACCCAGTTCATTTTGTTGGGTCTCCAAGTGTCTTCTATTGACATGTGATTTAATGCTCCTGCCACCTGTTGTTCCAGCCAGAATTGACCTAGAAATGGCAAAAAGGCCATTGGGTTAAAATGGTTCTGGCCTCCCATCAGGACGCTAGGATGACCCAGCTGCTTGCCAGGTGTCTCCCATGCCAAACTCTTGCCATGAATTAAAATTAGAGCTAAAAACTTTTTAACCGATTACTTTTGCGTCAATGGAGCAATTCTGTACAGCAAGTAATTGCAGAGGTGCCTTGAGTAGACAGGATGAATGTACAAACATATATGTATATTAGGAGCAGGAATAGGCCACTCAACCCCTCAAGCCTGCTCTGTCATTCAAGTAAGGTTGTGGCTCATCTTATTGTAATGTCAAATACACGTTTCTATTGACCCATGGTAACCCTTCACCACACTACATATCAAGTACCTGTCTCTCTCTGCCTTAAAGATCTTCAAGGACACTGCTTCCATCGCCCTTGGAGGAAGAGAGATCCAAAAATTAATGACCCTCTGAGAGAAAACTGTTCTGAAATGATGATGTTTTGTTTTGAAATAGTGACCCTCCAGTTCCAGGTTCTCCCACAAGAGGAAACATTCTGTCACGACCTCCCAGGATCTTTTATGTTTTTATCGAGTCCCTTCTCATTTTCTAAAACTCCAGTGGACAAAACCCTCACCTGTCTAACATTTCCTCAAAAGACAACCTGTCCATTCCAGGTATTAGCCTAAGAAATTGTTAAATTGTTTTTTTATTGTTACTGAGGTACAGTGAAAAACTTTGTTTTGCCTGCCATCCATACAGATCATTTCATCACATCAGTGCATGAGTAAACTTCGAATTGGTTCCAACACATTAACATCCTTCTGTAAATAAGGAGACTAATACTGTACACAGTACTGTAGATGTAGTCTCACCAATGGCTAGAGTAGCTGAAGTCTAACCGTCCTACTTTTTATTATCTTTAGCAATAAAGAATTACACTGTCAGCATTCCTAACAAATTGCATCACCTGCATACTAACCTTCTTATGAATCAAGCAGAAACCAAAACACCTGTGTGTAAGAGAAATGGAAAGGGATGTGATGGACATAGAAGTGGGATCTGAAGGAGGATGGAAGGAGGTCAGGAGGCAAAGGGGTCACTGAAGGGGAGGAGATCCAGCAATGGAGGGGATCAAGAATGAGAGGGATCAAGGGGAGGTTGTTTAACTGAGGATCTGGCAGTGGACATGTGTGTGTGTGTGAGTGTGTGTGAGAGAGAGAGAGAGAGAGAGAGAGAGAGAAAATTTACCAACAGGGGCCGACACCTGTTTGTGTGTGTATTAATGTGCATTGTGCAGAACCTGGTGTTCAGTCATCATAGACCCCCTTGCTACTGAACCAGAACCTCACCCTGACAAATCTATGTTATAGCTGATACGCAATGCCTATCCTACATTAATCATGCACTGGCAACTTCCACTCAATTTGAAGTTTAGAATCTGGAACATCAGAATCTTCAAGCACATTCCCAACAGTGACAGACTCCAAACTACCTCCCAACCTATCTGGTCAAGAACCTACTGCCCCACCCACAGCAGCACATTGGCATCATCAGCCACCCTAGGAAGCCAAGCATCTTTGATCCCGAGATACTACCTAAAAAGAGGATACGTGTGCGTTGAATGTGCTTCTTCAAACATGACCTAATATAACTTCCTCTGCATATTCCTGCTCATACTCCATCAGTCCTTTGTCACTGTTTTTTGCTTACAATAGTTTAGCTTAGTACCTAAATCAATATTAGTTTGCTTAGGATGACTGGTACACTAACCACTTCCTAATGCAAAATAATCAGTTGACATTTCCACCATTTCTTTGTTTTCACTTATATTACTGACAATCCCTTTTCTCCTAAATAACTTTCCATTGCATTGGTTTTGATATCCTTTGAAACTTCTTTGCATAATTCCTTTTCAAAAACTGGGCTAATCAAAAATAGGTATTCCATTTATCTGGCCCAGTTTCCCCACAACACCCCCTTTCCCTCTTTCCTTCTCTCTGTTGGCATTTATTGATTTATTGCCTATTCCTAATTACCTTTGAGAAGAGTTACCTTCTTGAGATGAGCTGCAGAAATCCTTCCATGAAGGGGCTCCAGTGATGCTGTTCCAGGAGTTCCAGGACTTAAACCCATTGACAATACCATAGACTATGGTAAAAACTCTTCCTTGGTCACAGCACTAAATAAGCAGCGAGGTATCAACTGCACATAGTACACCGTTTCCAAAGTTCAATTCTATTGCAGTTGATGGATCTGAGTTTCAAATGTGGTGTACAATGTGTATCTGTTAATATCTGCTAATGTTTGCCGGAAGCAACTAATGAAGAATTTCTACTCCACCTTCGTGCCCCATTGTGTAAAGATCTTTGTCATCAGGAAAGTGGATATCTAACATTAACTCAAGTAATTCTTGTAGAGGTGAAATGTATTCATTGATATGGACCATTGTGTTGAGCAGAATGATTTGTTACAAGTATCTGTTACGCTACCTTTATTTGCATTGTTGTCAAGGGTCATATTGGGAGTAGTGAGAATTTCAGTTAGACATTAAAAGAATAGGGTAAAAGGGAACATCAAGTCTGCCTTTCTAAATTAATAATTACATAAGTTTAAGAACTAATTAATAATTGTTTTGATGATAATGCAACAGAAAGTACCTTATTGCATGCAATATTATCCTGCAATTCATAATTCTTTTAATGTTTTAAATTATTCTTTTCAATATTTTGCTAACAGTCATTAATGCAAACAAGTACTTTGCTGTTCAGGAAGGAGTTTTGGGGTCTTTAATGTTCATAGGTTAACACATTTGCTGGTAGTCTAAATGTATTTCATTCACAAGCACAAAACACTTCCAACTTTAATTTATTTGTTTTTTCCCTCAAGTATTGCCAAATCCTGCTTAAAACTTGCCAATCAAGCAAATATTATTTAAAGAAATCTGTTAGCAGTGCTTACTTTGATAATTTTCTGTGAACCATAGAAAGAAAACTACAGTGCAAGGCATTTTTATTGTTCTGGTAAAATACCTCATTAAAGATGCTCATATCACCCACAAATGTTACACCTAAATTGCATACCATGGAGCCAGGCTAATAAATTCTTGGTTGCTGTGTAATCAGTTCAGACATGGAACTCTTCCTGATTGCTTTACTGAGGAATGGTCCAGATGTTTATAAGTAAAACAAACATAAGGCAACAGAATGAGATGTGATACTCACACAAAAGGATCCACACAGGTGGTGTGGTTATCATTGCAGTGTGGAACTGAAGTTAGTTTGGTCCCATTGTCACGTATGTTGAGGCTGTCTTTTGCAGAGCCAAGGAATGGGTGCTTGTTCAGGTGAAAGGAATATGGCTGAAGAGGGATGGAAATTATGGCTGGAATGTGACAGTGGGAGATCAGCATGAGATTTCCCCTTGATGTACATTTTAACTTTTTAGCTAGAAGTTCACTTGGTCTCCTGCACCTTAAAATTTTACATTATTTATACTTCATTTGGCATGCTTCAGTATTAGGCCAAAGTAAAGTAAACTCCAAGCCAAAGTAACACAGTAGACATCATACTTTAGCTTAGATCACACACACGCTGTAATTTGAAACAGGATTTGGTCAATTGGCTCTTACTTTTATGCTCTACAACACTCTGGAAATGTCCCTCTTTCAATATCACAGACACTGCTGAGAACCACACCACCAGAACGAACAT
Source organism: Rhina ancylostomus (assembly GCA_030265395.1). Taxonomy (NCBI): domain Eukaryota; kingdom Metazoa; phylum Chordata; class Chondrichthyes; order Rhinopristiformes; family Rhinidae; genus Rhina; species Rhina ancylostomus. Next base: position 18,368,890 of record JARFYF010000055.1, read on the forward strand.
TGGAAAGAAAATACCTGACTGTTTAAGCCACACCATTGGGCCCAGGGCAAAACTCAGTCATGGTTGCTGTTCTTACGTTTTAGTTCTGATTTTAAAAGAGGAAAGAATTACAAAAATGTATACTCAGATAATGAAAGGATTATTTCCAAAGAAGGACATTAAGATTTAAAATCCAAATTAAAGGGAATTTGGGAATCTAAGCTCTGTTTAAAAAAAATATAAGCTAACCCTGCCATTGGCTGACATCGAACTTTCAATGATGGCATTACCATTTCTGAATTTGTATAACAGAGGGGAAATTCAAAATTTGCTGCAATATCCTATTAGACAATATGATAAAGAGAAGGTATTTGGTGTGTTTTATATAAATAAGCTAGACCTTGACCTCATAAATGTTCATTCTAGTGGATCATATTTGAGAATATACCGAGGGAGTGAAGGACCCCTATTGTTCTACTGTGGAATCTGCACTGTTGAAAACTCTCCTTTAGACTATAATGTAACTTGTTTTTATCAAATGCAGGATATTTTTCTCCCCTGTGAAGCAGATTTATATTTTAATTTCAATTTTTGATCATATTGTGGACTATGGTATGTGGGGAATGCTATGGTTTCACTGCTGGATGTCCAATACTTAACATGTTCCTTAACACTCTGCCAACTGCACAATAATTTGTACAATTGTTCCTTTGCCGTGCTTAAAATCTAATGTTAATTTATTGCAATTATACACTTTATAAATAATTAACAGCACTGAAACAGGCTACTTGGCCAGACTTGGCAGTGTCATTGTTTATGCTTCCCACAAATTCTGTCCCACCCTATTTCATCTACTCTAGCTTGTCTTTTGCTTCTGTCTCTCTCCCCTTCCCTCATTTATCAAGCTGGCCTTTAACTGCATCCATGTTAATTGTCTCATGTAGTAGAAAGTTCCACATTCTGATCACACTCTGGGTAAAGAATATTCTAATTAATTTTTATTACACTTATAAATGACCAACTTAGATCTATGGCCTTGGTTTAAGAATTTCCCATATGTGGAAACATTTTCTCCATTTAAACCTCTTTGTAATTTTACAAACCTTAGTAAGACAGCCCTTTGGCTTCTTTTTGCCTGTGACCCGGTGGGCTTCCTCTGGTGTTTTAGTTTCCTCGTACATCCTCTGAACATGGGTTGGTAGGTTAATTGGCCACTGTTAAATGCCTCTATTGTGCAGATGAGTGGTAGAATCTGGGGGCATTGATGGGAATGTAACGAGGATAAAATGGGGTAGACATAGGATTAGGATAATGGGTGCTTGATGGCCAGCACAAATTTGATGGGCTGAAAGGCCTGTTTTCATGATGTATGACTCAATGACACTATTCAATTGATTCTAACCTCTCAGCTTTGGAATAGTCCTTGTAGGGCTTTTTTGTAGCTTTTCCAATGTCTCCAGAACCTATTAGGAGGCCAAAACTTTACGCAACATTCTGTGCCGTCTAACCAAAATTTTATGCAAGTTTGCATATAAATTCCCTGCTTTCCAATTCTACAATGCTTTGTATTACTTACAACTGTATTAACTTGTTTTTTGACTTGTAATAATTTGTGGATGTGTATTCCTCCTTTTGCCCTTTATCCCCTTTAGACTCTTATTTTTCGTATTCCTACCTCCAAAATGTATCACTGTGCACTTGTCTCTAAGACATGTCAATTCTACAAGAATATTTCTCAGTTTTCCTCAGGTTTAACCCTAGTATGGTGTGGTTTGAACATTTTGAAATAGCCCAAGTTAAAATTGTTTACAAAATTTTAGACACAGTGGTTCCCACACCAATCCTTTCATTCACCATTTGCAGCTTTTCTCCCGTCTGAATCAACATGCTTAAACCCTGCTCTCTATTTGGCTACTTGACTCCTGATCCATATACCCTGACCTCAGCCTCTAGTACATGATAGCATATCAAATGCAAATTTCAGTTTCAGTCATTTTTCTTTATCCCCTGATACCTGCAGGATTATCTCAGTTGGTGCTCATATGAAGCTTCTGCAGTTATTACTTTTAACCAGGGCTGTCAGCAGTGTGATGATTTGAACATTTCCAATTGCTGCTCTTTGGAGATTGAAAGCTCCCTTTGGATGTAGCGAATAGATCAAAACTGAAAGCATGGAACTGAGGTTCTACTCTGAAGTGCAAATTGATTGTTGAATGCTGTTTCTCTGACATCCAGCATTGGATGAACAGAAAGTTCCTCCAATTAAATATTGGGAGGTCAGAAGTCATTATCTCTGGCCCACTACAGATTCAGTTCCCTAACCACCAATGCAATATTTGCCACAACTATTGTCTGAAGCTGAATCATATAGTTCACAATTTTGGTGCCCAGATGATCAAATGGTAACCTCACATCCTCTTCGTTACCAAGACCACACTCCTTTACACTTCCATATCTTTGTCTATTTCTGCCTCTGCTTTTGAAATACTTTTTCCGTGCCTATATTGACTCATCCATAGCCCTTCTGTGCATGTCCTACATCTCATTCAACCATCACCTCTATGATTACTGACCTGTACCAGCTCCTGATCTAATAATGCATAAATTTTTAAATTCTTATTTTTGTTTTCAAAACTCTCTGAGCTAATCCCTCCATATCATCCCTTGGTATTCTGATATTGCTACATCTACCCAGTCACGGAATCACTTTTTCATATTTCAAGTCTCTTTATGACATAGGAAAAGGCCACTTGGCCCATCCACTCTATGTCAATGGCTCAGCTGCCCTAATCTCTTTTCACTATTATTAGCAGCCATACCTTCAACTGTTGCAACTCTTCCTGGAGGAATCTCCCTACATCTCCTTGCATCTCTCTGCCTTAGAACTTAGCTCTAACAAAGCTTTTAGTTACTTGCTCGAATATTTCCTTCCGTGACTCAGGCAATCCATTTGTTGATAAAGTTCCGGTGAAACACCTTTTCCCAGGGTAACTGCAAATGTTGTTGGAGTATCAGCCAGCAACATTACAGGAATGCATATGCTTGGATCCATTAAACAACTTGCTGCTCATGAAACATATCATTTATACAAAATTAGTTTGTCCTCGTTTCACTTTTCTCAAACATTCTATATTCCAGTACAATAGCTTTTCTTGAACGGCATGTGGGATATGTAAACATTACGGAAAATGACAAGCATAGAACTCTACGTGAGCGTTTCAATAACACAGCATAACTCATTCCTGTTTTATGTAGTAAACGGACTACTTTGGACTTTCAATGAGCCTACTTTGTTTCAGGTACTAAAAACGGAACATATTCCTTAAACGTTATCACTGCTGTTTAATCTGTATAATTTGTTCTATCTGGTTAATTGCTCTGGGGAGAGTTGATAGACTTCAGTTGCAAGCTTTCCACTTTTTCTTTCTGTACAAAGTAAAACAAAAAATGAATCCAATTCGCGCGTTCTGCCAATGCTCGACGATAGTCCATGTATGGAGAATGAGTGTACCCTGAATCTTCTCATGCTCCCAAACTCCCTCCAAGGTACTGTCTAGCTCTTCCCTGGTCTCTGCTGCGAGTGAGGAGTTTTAAGTGGGAAAACAATCCCATATCCCACCATCCATTCCCACATTAAATTCAATTTTGAAACGCTTGCCTTTTTGCTGTCCCTGTGGGAGATTGCGTGGGCGATCTTTTATCTCTGTAGAGACCCGCGCCGCATGGAAGCAGGCTCTTCGGCCCACTATGTCCATGCAGACCATCGAGT
>JARFYF010000055.1:18405973-18417068 GCA_030265395.1 Rhina ancylostomus
ATATACCTCTACAAGGTCACCCCTCAGCCTCCTGCGGTCCAAGGAAAAAACTCCCAGCCCATCTAGCCTGTCCTTATAACTCAAGCCCTCCAGTCCCAATAACATCCTTGCAAATCTTTTCTGCACCCTTTCCAGCTTAATTACATCTTTCTTGGACCAGGACTGAGCATCAACAATCAAAACTTACATTTATATAGCAACTTTTTAATCCAGCAAAACATCCCTTGACACTACAAGGGACACTATGTCAGAAAATTAATGCCAATATAATGAGGTATTGGGGTTCAAAAGGTATAATTTAAAAGAGATATGGAGGTGTTAAAGTTCAGGTATGAAATTCCAGAACTGAGGAGGTTAGTGACTGGCCATGGTTACCAATGATGGAGCAATTAAAATCAAGCGTGATCAAATGATCAGGATGACTTGGGAGGTTATAGCAAGGGAGGAAATTACAGAGAGAAACAAGACCAGAGAGGGGTTCCAAAACAAGAATTAGAATTTTAACACTGAAGTCAAAATGGGGAGTTGATGGTCAGCATAGACTCAATGGGCCAAAGGGCCTGCTTCCTTGGTGTAAAATTGTGTGAATGTGTTAATTCCGTGTTGCTTAAAATGGAGCAAATGAAGACCAACAACCACAGGATGATGGGTGAACAGTACTTGCAGTGAGTTAGAACTTGAACAATAGATGTTTGGAGCTCCTCATTTAAGGAAGTTAGAGCAAGAGAGGCTGATAGTCAAGGCTAGAGGTAGCAAAGGCACAGATTAGGGTTTTAGTAGCATATGAGCTGAAAGAGGGGCAAGGTCTTGCAATTTAACCAAGGTGGAAATGAGTGGTCTTTGTTCTGGGGTTCAATTCAGGGTCAGATATAACAGCAAAGTGGTGGTCAGTGGTTAACTTCAGACAGTTGCCAGGGAGAGGGATGGAGCTGTTATGCTGAAAATGATGTATAGCTCAGAGACAGCAATATCTTAGTACATGTAATACATTTACAGTTCACAAGTCAACCAGAAGAAGGGTAAAGAAAAGTGAAAGGTACAACAATGTTTTCTTGGAATTTTAAATCCAGGAGATTTATTCATCCCTGGTGAGTGTCAAAGCCTTTGATGTGAAGCAGGGAACTTTAAGGTGAGTCAAGCTTTTATTCTGCAGACAGGTTCAATGTTGGCAATCCCCTTTTATTCAAAATCCTGCTTCAAGCCAACAATTTCTTCTTTGAATTCAGGGTACAGTTTCAGCCTTGACACTCCTATTTAATTCAAAGTACACCCAACCCCCTGCATTCACCAGTCAGTGCATGCTTTTATTTCCACTGCGTGCTTCTGTGCTTTGCATGTTGACAAAGTAAACAGTTTGCAGACACTGGGAATCAGGTTAATTGTTGTACTTTATTTTAATGCAAATACCAGGGTAGCTAGTGAACTTGGGGAGTCTTCATTACAAGAGACATGATGCACATAAATAATGTCTAGACTGCAGGCGTCAAGTAAAATTCTACTTACGGCCAGAAGCATGTTGGGTAGTAATGTTGGTCCTTTGGCCGCTGTCTGAATGTTCTTAACTGTGGCTAGAAGAAAGCTTTGACATCACTGGCTACTTGTTACTGTACTTTTTGGAGGCTTGTAACTGGTTAGTCACACAATAGAAAGAAGCATTTCTTTGGTTTTGGATAAAAAAACGATTATTCTTTTGGTGCTAATTCATCTGTTCAACTAGATTCCACAGTTCAACCCATTTGATTCTTTAGCACTGGTGGGATGTAATCAAGGGTCCTTAACATTAACTCTTTGGTTACTGAATGCTTTGAAAAATACATCTGCTTGTTGTGTGAACATTATAAACAAAATCAGAGTAACACTCAAAGAATATCCTTCATTGAATATCCTGTCCTTCCTCTCTCTGTTGAGGCAGGTAATTGGTGATAATGCAAAGTAACAGAATATCCTTCATTTCAGGCAGCCAGAATCAGTTATTGACAGGATGCAGCATAATGTTCCCACCTATTGCCAGAGCACCCTCTACTGCACCACTGTGGTTCTTTCTGCACTTTGCACGCCCACCATCTTTGTGCCTGCCTGAGTGATACATCCTGTCGGTTCCAAGTAGGTTTAGTGGTGTTGACTTGTGCACGCTGGGATTCCAAGGCTGCCCAAACTCATTTCCCCAGTGGATATTATAGCTAGCAGTCAAAGGAAACCATTGTCCTCTACATTTCTGGGTTTAATTTGAACTCGGGTCTCAGAAATAAAAATCTATTATCACCATCCATTTCTCTTATTTTTAATTTTCTTTCAGTACAGTAATTCTACCAACATCCTGAAAGGTAAGTTATGAATTTAGGTACAGCCTCAAGGTGTTGAATGGTCCACAACAGCTCGTGTGTTCCTCAAATAACTTCAGGAACAGTGATTTTTATTAATTTGATAGTTCCCAGTATTTACCAAGTAGTTAGTGGAGTTCAGGTAGATATTTATACAATGAGAGACTGAGGGTGAAGTTTGAAGTGGAAAAAGAGCAGGAAAATGTGATTTATTTTCCCTTCCCTTTAGTTTCCTTTCAGAAACCCTTCTGTTCCAGGCTGTCATTTTCAATGAAGAAAATTATGAGCAAGATGAAAGATAATTCCAAATTATGAAAAGATGAAAATACATCCAAAAGATGAAAGGTAGTTCCAAAGACGTACGGGTAGGTTAATTTGGGGTTTAAAATGGGTGGTGCGGACTCATTGGGCTGGAAGGGCCTGTTACCACCCTGTAAATAAAATTTTAAAAAATAGAAGACAGCCTCGGGATCTAGACTCAAGTATTGAGCTCGTGTCCAAGATCAAACCAGACTAGACCTTATGTGACACATGAGCACTGTCCATAATTGTATTGGATTTTTTTTATTGATATATATATTTACCTACAAAAAACAGTAGCGGTGATGTTGGAAATTACTATCTCTGTGGCTGTACCAGCTGCTTTTCTGCTGAACGGTGTTTGCAAAGGGTGAACTTTCAGATGCAGTTAAAGTTTCGAAACAAACATTAGATTACCTAAGGGGTTTTATCAGCCAATAAAACTAAAAATATTGCAAATACTTAACCTGTTGGAAAATGAGTCCAAATGATTATCAGTGGAACCAGAAGCAACATAAATCCTTCAGTTGTATATGAGAGAATCTGTGTATACTTAGTATCAGGCCTGGTCAAACTGAAGGTAGACTGGATCACGGACAGGCTTGGAGATGCATTTCTAAGGAGAGCTTTCTCTTATTCATTTGCGGAATGTTAGATGTCAGCACTGATAGTCCATCCCGAATTGTTCTTAACAAGGTGAGCTGCCTTCTTGATCACTTGCAGTCTCTCTGGTGAAGATACATAGTCCTGTCCAGTGGAGAGTTCCAGGATCTAGTGCCAATGAAGGTACCACAATAAATGTCCATGTATGGATGGTGTATAACTTGGCGGAGAACCCGACAGTGGTAGTGTTCCTATGCACCTGCTGCTCTTGTCCTTGTTGGAGTTTATACGTGTGGGCAATAGTGTCAAGGCAGCCAAGGCAAGCAAATACAGCTCATTTTGTACACGGTATAGACATTCCATCCAAGATTTGCTGGAGGAAATTAAATGTTTGGATGATGGCATGGAGTCCCAACCAAGTTGGCTGCTCTGTTCTGGTTGGTGTCCTCGAGTAGTGTTGGAGCTATGCTCATCCAGGCAATTAGAGAATATTACATGTCACTCCTTATGGTGTCTTATTAATACTGTAAAGGCTTTAGGCCATTAGGAGTTGTCATTGTAACCATCTTTACTGTGAATTTGAACTTCACTGATTACATTGAGCAAATTCATGGCAGTGTGTTCTTGAGAACAGCAAAAGTGAATCCTAACTGCCTGGGTGGGAAAGGTGCTTGCTGTTATGCTATACAACCAGCTGAAGAATGGCAGAAGAATAGGTTGGACAAGTAGGAAGAAAGGCAAAGACATCTCCATTATACAACTTCTTCCTTTGCTTCAGGGGAAAAAATATCTGTCTCTCCCTCTTCATGTGTCTTTTCAAATACTGACAATAATTCATTTTTGCAACAAGAGCCGTAACCACTTTAAGATAAAGAAGGTGTTTGGAAGGGCAGAGGTAGAAAGCAATAAAGACTCTCCTTCTGATTTATCCTGTATTGTGTCCACATCTGACAGGGTCCACGATACAGGATAAATCAGAAGGAGGGTCTTCATTCAAAGTGTGTGGAATTCTGTACTGAGGAGAACAGCATAAATGCATCTATGGGGAAAATGGATAAATACATGAGTGGGAAAAGAATAGAAGCCAGTTTTGGGGTGAGCTGAAGTCAATAGGAAGGAGATCATAAACACTGTTATGATCCCTAGGGCCAAATGCTTGATTCTGAGTTTTTAATTCTACACATTCTTGGACTGCAAGATGTTGGTGATTAAAATTATTTTGTTTTTCCCAATCCAGTTATGCTTTGTCACCTCTACAAATAAATCTGTACTGTTTACCAGGCAAAGCAGTCGGCTATGGCATGTCTATTGGCCATAGGCCAGATCTTAGTTGACAAAGAAACCTCATTCTTGGATTCCTTGTTAACTTGCTTGCTCTGCTTGCTGACAAACAACTGGAAGAAAACCAGCAGCCGTAATTTTATTTTACAGGTGCATCCTTGCTTAACTTTGCAATTCCTAGTGTCTCTGAGTACACAGTGCTGAATCTAAGGCAAAGAGATTCATGCCACAGGAGATTCATCTACCACACCTAGAGAAGAGCTTTCACTCTCTCAGAATGAATAAATGTGCTGTTGTTCAGATAAGCTCAAAGGCAAGCTCTCAATCGAATACCCCGAGGCAACTAAATTATGGGACGTGCAATCAATTCTTACATATTTTCATTTTTCACCTGTTGTTTCCCTTTTTACGAAGCTCTCTACCACTGTCTTCTACCTCCATCATTGGCTGTGCATTCATTATATTGATACAGCCAGGGGAACAGGCCAGGGACCTTACTTAATGCACTGGCTTGGATGAGGCAGGTAGAAGCTTAGGTAAATGAGGGACTAACAACGAGCTGATGTCAAACTTGAATTTTAAGAACCTGACACTTGCAGGGAGAAGTCAAACCTGGGGATAGAAAAGGAGTCCTGCACTTACTACACAACAGTAAGTCTGAGAAGAATACCATGCAGTGAACCTGCTTTGACACAACTCCTGTCTTTCCCCTCGTTTTTACTTATGCCCCCGAATTTCAGGCTTATAATATTCAAATTTAGAATCATAGAGTCATAGACAGCTGCAGCACAGCAATGGGCCCTTCACCCCATAGAGTCCATGCTAATCAGCAACCACCCATTTACAATAATCCTACATCAATACTATTTGGCATCAGCTTGTCACTAATTCCCAATTTACCTCTGCTTCTACCTGCTTCATCCTAGCCAATGCACTTGAGTAAGGACTCTGGCCTGTTCCCCTGGTTTGTAGCTTCCTGGCAAGAAGGGAGAAATGTTAAGAAGAACAAGGACCAGGTGTATATTTCTAGAGAGAGGGATAGATTCATGCATAGCAGTTGTACATGAAGCTTTCTTACATTGTCCTGTAGTTTGGAGGTGAACTTATACTGGATGGGGATGGTCTTGCAAGCTATTCTGTTCCTTGCTGCATTTATTTCAGCAAATGGCTTGACTACAATCAGTATAATTTTCCCGTGACAGCAGAACTTGAGCATTACTCCAGACCTACATCCAGATTCACCCCCATGGATGGGACTTTTTTTTTAATACTTCATCTTAGAATTAGTTATCAGCACCTGCATTGGGCATTTGGGACATGTCACAATTGACCACTGGTTGAGTTGGTAACTTCAGAATGTAGCCAATGCAATAGAATGATAGTACAGTCCAGTGTTTGATCTGTTAAATCTGCAGCAGACCTCTCAGAGGGTAACAGTGTCGTTTCCAGTTTGTTTTCCCATATACTCTTTACTCTTCAAGTAGTTACACATTTCTCTCTGAATGTTAGCACTGAATCTCCAACTTCCAGCCTATCAGTACATTCCAAATCTTAGCCACTCGGTGTAATAAAAACAGTTCCTTTGATTTTGTTTTGTATTTTATCCCTCTACTTATAAAGTTCAGCAACCAAAATTCTTTAACTACTTAGGTCAAAGATTTGTGAAAAATACTCACTTTAAATTTGTACACGTTCACTAATCTCTTCAGTTCTCCCATCAAAATATTTCACTTTTCTGCATTGAAGATATAGATATTTGTTTACAAAATATTCTTGATATCAATACATATGATGAGTAAATGAGTGTGGCAAAGTCTTGTTCTTACTAATGTGCTGGAACTTAATGTGTATGCCATTTTCAGTGTGTAAATGTCCAGCAATTTGTGGAAAGTGATACCCCATGTATTGCAAATTGTCACAAAATTCTGTTGCCATTTGTATCGTTCCACCATTAGCCTCACATAACTGGTAGCTAACCATCAACATTCCCATGAGTTACAAGAAATAGCTGCATTTGTCCATTAATTTCCCATTAAGTTCATCCTAGAAAGTTAGGGCTGATGTGTAACAGCCAATATACCCTATTAATGAGAATTATGTTCCTGCAATGCTATTTGGTCTCTGGCCCAGATTGGGAACAATTGAAATTGTGGAATCTCAATCTCTCAGGTAGCAAATTAATGGAATTCTAAGGTAAAAAATGTTAATATCTTTCTATCATTCTTCTATTGTTTAATCCTTTTTTTTATATATACATGATTTGACACTTAAATTTCTGCTATTTCCTTTCCACCATTCTTTTGTTTCTTTTTCAGCCTTTAAATCTCCTTCCTAAAGGACATCCACTATGATCCTGCCACTTACTAGGACCCCAAGATGCCCTCACACTTCCAACAATTCACAGTGCATTAACTTTTCATTTGAATGAGGGGAGACACTACATTGCTCCAGAATATATTGTATATGTGTACTTACATGAACATGCATAGGTACATGTATGTATAGATGTATGTATAGGTGCATGTTTACATGTGTAAATGAATTAAATTTTTACTTTTAAGAGTTTGCAAATGCTTAATCCTCCCTTTGACGATCCATCATCTTTAGACTCATATTTTTCTTATTTCTCCTGTCAGACTGTACCATCTAAGTACTTCCATTGATTACTTCTGGAATTTACCACACATAATAAGATTAAGCCCCAATTTCTATCGGTGGTTTTATCCAGTGATCATTGACGACAAGATCAGATGATGCTAGGTTCAATCCCTTTTCTGTGCCTTTCTCAGTTAAGTTAGTAGTGGCTGATGTGTGCCCTGCTGTTAGAGAGAGGGCAATCTGCTTGCAGCTGATAACCCTCATTGAATTATACAGCATGGAAACAGGCCCTCTGCCCACTGAGTAGACACGAATCGTCAAGCAGCCATCTAACACAAACCATACATTAGCCTATTTTATTCCACCCACATTCCCATTAGCTCCCTTCAGATCACCTACACACTTTGGGCAATTTACAGTGGCTAATTAACCTACCAACCCACATGCCTTTGGGTTGTGGGAGGAAACCAAGTTACTTGGAATGAGTCCATGCAGTTGTAGGGAGAACATGCAAGTTCCACACAGGCAGCACTGGAGGTGAAGAATGAACTGTATTGCTGGGGGTGGGAAGCAGCAGCAGCTCCACTGGCTGAGTTACTCTGCATCTTTTGCATAGAGCGTTCTGGGGGCAGCCCACAAGTGTTGCCACGCTTCCGGCGCCAACATAGCACGCCCACAACTTCCTAACCCGTACGTCTTTGGAATGTGGGAGGAAACCGGAGCACCCGGAGGAAACCCACGCAGACACAGGGAGAACGTACAAACTCCTTACAGACAGCGGCGGGAATTGAACCTGGGTCACTGGCGTTTTAATAGCGTTACGCTAACCGCTACACTACCGTGCCTACATACTATACTACATGTTCTAAAGAATTCCTTCTGTGACTATTGTAACCATGGATAGCATATTTGTGAACTACTGATGAAGACTTGTTTTGTATATGAATTGCAATCAACATCTTATAGTCAGAAAGCAAAGGATTTTTTTTATTTACTCATTATTGGGACAAGGACATTGTTGCTAAAGTCAGCTTCAGTAGCCCATTCCTAATCGCCTTGAGAAGGTGGTGTTCCAGGATTTAGACCCAGTGATGGTGCAGGTATGGCAAAAGGCAGAATAATGCTGAGCTATGGTTGAACTCAGTTGGGAGGTGCAGTTGAAGAAGATGAGGAGAGGTTAACGAGGTCAACAACGTGGTGAAAAAGACACATGAGATGCTTTCATTTATTGTCTGGGGCACAATTGCAGGGAGTTTAAGCTAGGATTGGCTTCTGAGAGTGGACCACAATTCTAATCGCAATAATTTAAGAGTTTTATGTAAACATCTCTTGACTCCTTCACGTCATCCTGAGGCTTGCATTCCACATGGAATGATGTTGCCAGCCCAACATACTGACTGAGACTACCTAGGACCACAATGCTGGACTGGATGTTGGCCAGGGAGAGCACACCAACATCCATTTACTTATCCTTCCAGTGAATTTGAGGATCTTGTGGAGACGGTGCTGGTGGTATTTTTCCAGTGCCTTGCAATGCCTAGTGTATTGTAATACAGATCTCAGGAGCATAGAAGAAGTCAGGGGCCACTGCTATCTCATAAACCATGACCTTTATGCCGGGTCTGAGCTCTTGACTTTCAAATAATCTTTTCAGTCTAAAGAAAGCTATGCTAGCACATTGAGGGTGGTATGTTTGCCTTCACCAAGAGGTAGCTCTGGCAATATGGAAAGTGGTCCACGTTTTCCAGAGTGTCATCATGAACCATTATCATCAGAGGACAATGTGGAACAGCAGGGGCAGCTTGGTGTAGTGGTTAGCGTGACACTATTACAGCGCAGGTGACCCGGGTTCAATTCCGGCCACTGTCTGTTAGGAGTTTGTACGTTCTCCCCGTGTCTGCGTGGGTTTCCTCCCACATTCCAAAGACATATGGGTCAGGAAGGTATGGACATACTACGTTGGTGCCGGAAGTGTGGCAACATTTGCGGGCTGCCCCCAGAACACCCTACACAAAAGATGCATTTCCCTCTGTGTTTGGATGTATATGTGACTAATAAATATATTTTATCTTATATAGGTTTAATTATATTGGAAAAATGCCTGTACCAAATATCATTGCTGCCTCTCTGTGTGCATGCCATTAATGTAGTTGTTGTAAGCTTTTACTATTTGCTCTGCATGCTTTTGATGTCATCTTTTTTCTTTATTACAAAAGAAACAGATTCCTTTATCTACACTAGAATCCACTCAACAATCAACGTTCCTGCTTCACAGATCTGTGTCTCTCCCATCCCTGCTGTGCTAAAAGCCTGCCGAGTATATCTGTATGTCTTCCTGAAATGTGCTTTAACAAGTTTACCTCAATATTATATTTGGTAAGTTTTTTTTTTAATGTATTTATTCATCTATCTGTGCCTAGCCTTACACCTAAAATGTCAGGGCATTATTCAGGAAAACTGGAAGCTTGATTCCTTAGAATTCCTGCTTCTTCAGAGTCTATTTGCCTTTCATCTTCTTTAATTTTCACTTGCATAAAGCTTCCTGCTCCCCTTTGCATGTATTCTCTGGACTCTTCTGAATGCTGATGAACTGACTCTGTAAATTGTTGTGCCAACATCATATTACTTTTTGATTTCTGATTAAGGGTCATCAACCTGAAATCTTAACACATGCTGTCTGACCTGCTGTGTATTTTCAGCATTTTCTGTTTTCCATCGGAGTCAGTCCAAAACTCAATAGATAATAAAAACAAAACTAAATCAATAATATAAAAATGGAAAGTATTGTCTGCAGAAGAGAGGAAAGGGAAGAAACAGAGGGAAGGGAAGTAAATGTTTTGGGTGTTGGGGGAGGAGGGGTGGTTGGATAAAGTACTTTTTCTTATGCTAAATGCACAGTACAGTAGTGGATGCACATTGTTGTACCTCACTTCCCTTCTCCGTGGATTGTCACTTTGTTGTGGCGGAGAAACTTTGAGGTCCTGAGAGTGATGCCATTATGCTCCTGGTATGGTCACCCATGGTGGTAAGGTTGATGGTGAAGTCCCTGACAAAGAACAATCCAACCAAGACCTCAACAGTGGAACAGGCAGACGAAGTTATTTCGAACTCAGCGGCTGTGAAGGCAGATGGAGGCTGCAAGAAATCCATCAGCTCCAGTCATTGTGGTTTCCATGCCATTGGAATCAGTTGGTTGATTTGTGAATTATCGTGCACTTTTTGTAGTGCAACATCAAGTACACGTTAAACAAGTACACATACAGGCATCTTCGCTCTGTGGGCTACTTAAGTCTTTCAGTGGTCGTGGCAGTGGGGGGTGGGGGTGGGGGTGGGGGTGTGGTGTGATGTGATGGCTGGAAGCTCCTAGTCAAGAACCGGCATGAAAGTGGTTTCAGAGCCAAGATTGGACTCAAACCACTTGAGAGCCCATTAATAGATCAATGGAATGAAGACCATGATCCCTGACCTCGAGGGAGAGCCACGAATATGACGGCCTCACTTCCAAAATTAACTTCAATGGAACAGAATTTCAGTTGTAAAGTATAACATACAGTGAGTGCCGCACTTTTAACAAGATCAATTTCCACCCAGAGAATGCTGCCTTCAGCAAAGACAAACCTGATGGAACACTTAATTCAATATTTTATATACAACAGATGTCTGCATAAACATGGTGGGGAGGGTTGGAGAAATTCTCAAAGTACATTACTAATGTCTAAATTGTGCCTTTAATGTTGTAAACTAAAGGTTGATATCAATTCAGTTTTTTTTGGTTATTGAGTCATAAATACCATGGATGGTTTCCTCCAAAACTACAGCTCAACTTTTTGTTGCAGAAGCATGAATTCTACTATTCCTAAGGCTCTGAATATGGTCATTCAAAGGGCATGAGATATAATAATTTCTGAGGAAAACATCTTAAAGTACATAAACCTTTAAAAACATTCAGATCAGACCTATGTCACAACATTGAGTAAAGAGCAAGCTCACAG
>JARFYF010000055.1:18442967-18456692 GCA_030265395.1 Rhina ancylostomus
CTTCTCCAACAAAGTTAGAAAAATGCCATACTCAAATTCCAAGTGTTGAACAACAACCCATCAAATATTAACCTTGATTTGTTTTTCTCCTTAGGCACCTCTGACATCAGCCCATTCACAGATCCTCGTCAGTTTGAGCGCCAGTTTCCTGGACTGTCTTCACTTACAGAATCCCGTTTCTCAGATCCCCGCATGCACTATCCCGGTGCGATGTCTGCTGCTGCCTTCACCTACTCCTCCACTCCATCCACAGGGGGCATTGGTGGCATCAGCATGACAGGCATGGCAGCCACAGCTCGGTACCATACCTACTTGCCACCACCTTATCCTGGATCAGCCCAGAACCAAAGTGGACCCTTTCAGACCAGTGCCTCACCATATCATCTCTACTATGGCACCTCTGCTGGATCATACCAATTCTCCATGGTAGCTGGAGGAGAACGCTCACCTACTAGAATGTTGCCTTCCTGCACCAGTGTATCTACTGGAAGCACCCTCATGAATCCGAATTTGGCCAATCAGAATGATGTTGTGGATGCCGACGGCAGTCAAAGCAATTCTCCGACAGCAATGACAACCACAGGACGGATGGACGAATCGGTCTGGAGGCCTTATTAGACAACCAAAGATGTATGAGCAGCAGTATTTGCTCAAAAGTCCATAATATCTTCTCTCTATGCACGATAATGAATTCTAGCTGTAGTAGAGAGAATAGTAGAAAGAAAATATCCAAAATGTCCGTGTATTGAGTATGATTTTTGGCTACAGACATCTATTGTATATACCTTCACTTAAGAGATGAGCCATCGTGCAAAATAATCAGCCCACCTTACATTGGCCTAATGGCCACCAAATCAAAATGATTTCCAACCAAAGATGATTACCATCATATTTCACAAGTAACAGGTGGGTTGATGTAGGTTGGATATAATTAATGTTTTGGCCTCTTACAATGATCATTTGTTGGTCATTTGTGGTTATATAGTTGGCAAAGGCCATATGGATACTGGATTATTTTCTGCTATGGTGTGACCATAGTACTTCCACATTTGTGTTTTTTAAAACTTTTTCAAAGAGATAGTACATGGACAGAATTTCTGCAACTATCAAAATTAAGGTCGGCCTCATTCAATAGACAAAGGTGTAAGGATTAGAAAATCTTGTAGTCTGCACATTACTTGTCTATTTCACCAGAGGTTTAAACAAGCCATGTTAAATTTTTCATAAACACCAATAACAGAAAATAAGGGCCACAAGACATTATCTGATGACTGTTGAGTAAACCTTGGAAAATTGCATTTTGATGTTATTCTTATTTTCCAAATGAGACGGTGGTGCAAGAGCCAGCTGATTTATCAAAGCATTAGATATTCATACGCTGAAATCATTCAGGTAATTCTGTCTGCAGTCTCGTCATGATTAACAAGGACCAAATCAATATCTTAGACTCCTACTTAAGGATAACTTAGATATGTTTCTGAAATCCCAATTGTTTTACTCTATTACTGCACAAAGTATCTTGGAATAATAATTCGGCATACTTAAAGATAAATTCTTGCATGCCTTGGTGGGTGAGACTGCAGTCAGAACTGGAGATTTCAGTTTCACCAAACTCCTTAGTGCCAAGATTCATAAGTTGAGTTAGGACACTGTCTATTTAGCTAAAGTACTGCACAAGGTACTTGCAGGTACACTTATTTTAATGTTTGAGTTTATCTCCTCCAATGAGCTGCAAATGTCTTGATGTCCATACTACGTCTATAAAAATCAGAATATTTCTTCATGTTTACCACTCAGTCAGCAAAAATTAGGTACATGGTCAGATGGAACAGGTTCCAATTATTTTGCTCACTGTGGACTGCAACATAAAATGCACTGAGACACAGTGCTACTGATCAGCCAGTGACATTCTTTAAATGCTTGGTGAATTTGTGATAAGTATGTGTTCTTATAGATATAGCTGGATGACAATTCAATGGCACATTAGTAGAGACTGCCTCTGCCCTTCCTATATGAGCCCTTGCATGGCTGATATGCATGTGTAGTATTTATTCTAAAAGCAATGCTTAATTGAAGCTTTCAGTTGGTCATCCATACTTTGCATTTGATAGCCTGTGAGTTGCTGCACTTATCTAAAAAGACATAAATTGACCAAAATGCAACTACTTTTTCAAATAATGGCATAGCTTTGTGGCAATTTTATTAGAGTTTTAACTGTTTACATTAAAGTGTGGGATGATGAATTACTATTCACTTAAGTAACAGTAATACTTCTGATTAAGATGATTGGAAAATGGGTACATTGCTGTCTTGGTTATCCAAAATTATCCTTATTGAGCAGCCAATATATAGACTAAAGAAATCTTGAAGGTTATCTTTAAATTTTCTTTTTTTCATTGTTTGTTTAATCCTAGTTGTGTCCTATCTACTTCCATGTTTCAAAGGGTATTCCACCGTCCTTATTCTGCACTCAGTTTATAATATGGTAGCATAACCAAATTCCCTCACGAGCCAATGATCCTCTTCCTGCACCATTCCCATGTCCCAGGAAGAAATGTCTGGTTCCTTCATCCTCAGGAGAATTTTTTTCAGGACTATGAAGCAGTGTATGTACTTGTGTTTGTGAAAATAGGGGATTAAAGGTGGGTATTGTTAAATTACTAACTTGATGTGCAGTGGCTACCCAAAATTCCCCTGTGAAATACTCACACATATATTGTTTAATTGGAAATTATTTGTAACTAACCATTGGTAGTCTACAAAATGTAGTTCTTTTAACTTTAGTGTACCCCTAAGTCCTTTGACATCAGTAGGCTACCTGTAGGTCTGTTCCACCAGGGATTATATGGATAATTCATTTGCAAAATTGGAAGGTTTGTGGTGCCTTTATTTTGAAACCATCCAGTCACAGTAAGGAAGTTAGAATTCAACAAAAACTTAAAACATAACATCTTGATTTCAACTTTATGAGCTATTTGTTTTACAGTGAGGCTTGCACACTAACTATGAGTTAAATTTTCTTTATGAATGTCCAACTTAAAATCAAAGCTGATTAAATATTTCTATATCTTTGTAAACAGTTTTGAAGATTAATTATGATTTGCCAAACCATTTTTCAATCTTAGCTTTATAAGTTCTTATAAAGAGACAATTGTGTTTTTTTAAAAATCTTCAGAGAGCTTTGATTTTATGTTACTAAGTATAAAACATACAACTTTCCTGATGGCATTATTTCCCAGGACAGTCATAGATTATGTCTTAGCAACTCAATAAAATACAGTTCACATTGAGCATTCAGGTAGGACACAGATGCCACTACAAAGTCTTTCTGCATGCTATGGATGTTGCTGCTTTATGTCAGAACAGCCTAGGCTGGGATACTTGGTCAAATTTCAAGAAAGAGGAAGTTTGTCACTTAAGTGTCCTCACTTGAGTGCATAATGCTCGGTATCCCATCGTTCCAATAGATACAGGCCTAGACTGGGACTATCTTTCCTGAAAGGAACATTTTAATCATATGTAAGTGATTCTGATATCCAAGATGTTATTTTAAGTAAGATATTTACCCACAGTTTCTCTTTGGTTGACATAAAGCAATGCATTTAACCAATGGCTTGTATTACACACCTTTGGTATAAATATATTTATTTTCCAAAAGAGATGCAAAATATAATCTTGTTGATTACAGTCTTGTAGCTTCAATATGGCCTTAGAAGGCCTGTGTCTTTATAAAAAAGTGTCAGCTTCATGTTTTTCCAGCTTATCTCTTCTGAGCGTTAAATCTCCTTTGTAATTTATTTATTAAGAGTGGGAGCTGGAAGCTGTCCACATACAAACGTTTATATTTCTGTACAAATGTATCTGGATTAAGCAGTAGCACTTATACAAGGGTGTCGGGTTACACGCTTTTTAAGTTTGTTTCAGTGCAAAATTCCATCCTATTTAATAATTGAATATATTTGTTTTTCAAAAGATTAATTATCTGCCAAGCTGGGCTTTTTAAAAGATTGGAATATTATTTCTTTTTCTTGTTTGAGAAATGACAGTTCTATTGTAAGCTGTGAGTTTGGGCTGCAGGCAGCATCCTGGAAAGCAAAATACAATCCCAATTTGTTCAGATGCATCAGATGTATAAACTTCATCCTCACAGGGGCTTTCCAGTTCGCACAATACAGCAAGTCACAGTGGAGGCGTGGGACAGGAAATCACTTATTTTGCCACAGCCAACAAACAACTGAGCCAAAATGAAACCTGGTAGCCAAAGACATGGCACTTTAACAATCAGAAGCAAATATAAAGGAATGACTTTTTTGGCCACTTTCTGTTATCCTTACTTGGTGACCAGTACTTATCGGTTGCTATATGCTGCATAGTTTCACCCTCTTCCTCCTCCCACCACTGTGACTGAATGTCTAATTTAATCAGCCACAGATCCGCAGAATTATTTGGATGAAAAGCCACAAGACAGGTGTTCAGATAGTGCCAAAGGTCTTTTGTACTTGACACCTCTGCTGACCATCACAGTCACAAAGGGGGTGGGGCTGAGATTGGGGTGGGGTTGAAATTTTCTTTAGTGGCCAAATTCCACCTGAACAAGATGGACAATCTCAGAGGACCCAGCACCAAAACTAAGCCAGTAAAGCAGCATCAATTCTACATCCAATGGAAAACGTAATGCACATTACCATTTTTGGACCCCAGTTTGAGGTTTTACCTAATTTTGATACCCTGAATATTTGCTTAGCATTTGCTATTACCTTGATCCAACAACAGAGGTTTCACCCAAAACATCCATGTGGGTTGGCTTGATTTTTAGGCCTGGTTTCCATGAGCAGCCCTACCAAGTATCAGGTCAATGAAGTGCATTTATATGTATCTTATTTCTAGGAGAGGAGAAGTAATAATGTGTAATTCTGAGATTTTTCTGTAAGAAATCTGTATTCCTGGCCTCTGCTTTCATGCTGAAGATAACAGCCTAAAAGATTAAAAGTAATTGAGAAGAATTCAGTTTTGTAAGATAAACATTTTCCATGCATAAATGTACATGATATAAACATAGTAAAATAATGAATGCTTGCCATATATTTACCATATGCATCTAAACTACTGCCTATTTTGTTTTAAAATATACTTTCTCAAGCCATTTCTGTCACTGCTGTATGCTTTGGCTGTGTCAAATAGTTGCTTCTAACATTAACAAAATAAAAAATTCTGCCTTTAAAACCGCTTTTGATGGTTTGATATTGTAAAATAACAGAATATTGTTAAAATGGAATTACTGTACTTCAAACTCCTGTGCAACATAGATTATATTCTATTGTCGAGATGTTTTTCATTTTGTGCTCTTGATTAATCACTGGAGTTAAGTCTTGTGCTTCAATAAAAATGGCCTTTTTCTGATGTAATAATGCCAGTGCAAGTGTTTGTATTTGAACCTTTATCCTTACAATGTGTGATTTCCTTTGTTTTTCTCCAGGGCTGCTTTTCTCAGGTATTTATTCATTCACAGAATGTGGGCACTGATAAACCCTGCATTTGTTGCCCATCCTTAGCTGCCCCTCAAACTGAGGGACTTGCCAGGCATTTCACAGGGCAATCAGAGTTTAACTGTTCAGAAAATTATCCTTAAGCAGTCACGCAAAACTGCAATGAAATTCGGAAGCAGGTGACAATGTACTGTTGCTTTCATGTTTACCATTACCAATGGGGTGAGTTTCTGGACAAACTACTTTACGGTTGTTCAGGAAACACATAAAGGCAATTTCTTTTCCTAAAGGGGATTAGTGAGCCAGATGGGTTTTTAACAATAATCTGCTAGTTTCCTGGTTACCAACAATGATCCACATTTATTCAATTAACCATATAAATTTCCCCACTGCTAGAGTTAGAGCTGAATTCATGCTTCATAATTCAAGCTCCTGGATTACCATAAGTATAACCACAATATTACCTTTTCCCAAAATGGCACAAACTCTGACACAAATATAATGGCCCGAATGGCCTCTCTATGTAGCTCCTTCCCACAGAAATCATCAAAGTATTTCATTGTCGTTTTGGCAGGAGGTTGGTTCCATCAGAACCAATGACTTCGGAAATCAGTTTTGATTCCTTTTTCCCTATATCTTAAGGAACACTTTATCTTGAAAACATTCACTATTGATTAGCATCCTGCCAGATAACCTAGCCATAAAGCAAAAATGCTGGCTCAGTTAGAGATTTCATGCACAAATCATGATTCCAATTCTTGGCCTTTTTGGAAGGACTGTCATGTATCATTACAGTAGTGAACTCTCCTGATGTTCAGCACTCCAAAGAACAAAGAATTTTTCTTACCAACTGTTTTTTTCAAAAACATGCTAAAATCTTTCAAGACTTCAAAACAAATTCAAAATAATGATAGAACTAAGTTTTGTGCTTCAATAAAATGGCTTTTATTTCTGATGCAATATTGCCAGTGCAAGTGTTTGTATTTAGGCCTTTATCTTTACAACATTGCATGCTTTGTAAAGATAAAGGTGTATATACTAACACTTGTATTAACATCTTTAAAATATGGAAAGGAAGGGCACCTGATGAGATAGGCATGCAACAAATTCCAGCTGTTGTCAATTGGTACAGCCAATTGTGTTTTTTAATTAAAGAATCATTTCAAGTCTACAGCATAGTAACGGGTCATTTGGTTCATCCAGCTGGATACCACTTAAACTCCCTCTGACTTCTCGTAATCTCATCTATCAACTTACTCTTTTCCTTTATCCGCCAATGTGCCTACCTAGATTCCCCTTACATGCTATACTATCTGTACTAGTGTGTACGCATTTATACTACTCTCAGAACAAATATATTTCCCGAGTCCTCTATTGTATTAATTAGTGACTATGATTTTTGGGTTCAAATTTTGTGAAAAGTTGCACTTTTCTGTTATTCACCATGTTTTTTATACATGCTACAGTGGTACAGGAAGTCTGCAAAGCCCACAAACCTTGAATGAATACATCAAAAAGGGAAGTTGATTTATCAAAGTATGAGATATTCACAGTCCAAAACCATTGAGGTACTTCTCTCTGCAGTTTCATCATGATTAACAAGAACCAAATCAGTACATTAGATTCCCACTTGAAACACACTTGGAAATGTCTCTGAAATCTCAATTCTTTTACTATATTAGTGCACAAAATACTTTGGAATAATAACTTGGCACACTTAAAGATAACTACTTGTCCTGCATGTTGGTTGGGTTACATTCAGAACTGCATATTTCAGTTTTACGACACTCCTGGTGCCAAGCTGCATAACTCAATTTTGGACAATTTTTCATTACCTTACAGATCTGTACCTAGTCATGCCTTAGCCTTCTCTTTTCCAAAAGGAAAAGCCTGTCCAGTCTTCCTGATACATACGCCCTCTCAGTTCTGAAATCAACCTTGTGACTCTGGGTTGTAACCTCCATATCCTTCATGTCTCTATATATCCTCTCATATATGGAGTGGAGAATTGTACAGCATACTTCAAGTGTAGTTGAGGGAAGGATAGAGAAAATGGAGTGATCTGAATCAAAGGATATACTACAACTGAGCATCTGAACCAAGTTGCAGTAAGAATGACACAAAATTCAAATTCAAATTTTGAACTCTAAATTAAGAAAGGAGAAACTTCCGAAGTTACATGTGTTACCCATGAAATTGCTACAAATATCAGATTTCTCTCTGCTTCATCTCTTAATCTCCTGGTGAGTTTTAACATAGATTTTCTTTATGTTCCAAGTGTGACTCCATTCTAGCCACTATAATCCACTCACCAAATACAGTGGCACCTCATATTTGTCGCTGTTTAAATGATGACACTGAACATGTGTGGAAGGAGCAGGGAAAAAAACTGCTTGTCCCCTGGACCCTCTAAAAGGCCCATCCATACATTATCAAATTTAAACAAACTGAAAAGACAAATCAATTTTCCTTTTGCCTTTTAAGTACAAATTTTAGCCCAATCAAGAATATTGCAAGATGAAAAACTTCCCTTGACAACAGATTCCTACTTACTCAATTAAGTGGCAGTGCCCAGGGATAATATTCATGTATTAACGCTATGTAATTTCTATTTATGCAACAAGATAAAGATGAAAGCACTAAATGCAGTACGCGTTATACGAATGGGGATCCTCTATGTTTAGCAGAAGATATTTAATGTTCTAATGCAAGGTTACGACCGGAAATGTTGACAATTCCTTTCCTCCCACAGATGCTGCTTGACCCATTGAGTTCCTCCAGCAAGTTGTTTGTCTATTTAATGTTCTATTCTGTTATATTATAAGAATAAAGAAATAGAAGCAGGAATAAGCTATCTGGCACCTTAAGTCTGCTCTGCAAAACATCAAGATCACAGCGAATCTTCTATCTCAACACCATTTTCCTGTAGTCTCTCCATATCTCTTGACACCATTAACAACCAGGAGTCTACCCTTCACTTTCAGGGCTCAATATCAAATTCTCCATCTTTTGGTAAGTCACTTTTTCCTCACTCTCTGGTTCAGAACTGGCCATTTCTACCTTTCATCATTTTGGTCAGTTTGTCTAATTTTATATTCTGGCATGATGGGGATGTCCCACAGCTTCATTATCAGCAATGTATTACACAGACTACTACTCTTACTGCTGCAATTACTCATTTGGTCTCACCCTTTAGAGCTATTCCCTTTGTTCTACCAATCCCACCCCACCTTTTCTGCTACTGAAAACTAATTTGTTATCTCTCCCTGTTCTCATGAAGGGCCCCAGACCACTGATGTTGTCTGTCCTGTTGAGTGTTCCCAGCAATTTTTGTATTTCCAGAATTTGTAGCTTTTTTTTAATTTTCATCCTCTGGACTCTGTTTTCAATAAACTCAATGATTGAACTGCCACAGTCCTTTAGGAAAGAAAATGTGATGGATTCACCACCCTTTATGTAAAGAAATGTCTCTCTTCACAGTTCTAAATGCCTGGCCCTTATTCTAAGACAGTGATTCCTGGTTCTAGACTGTTCAGCTGGGGAAACATCTTGCTGCATCCCATCTTTTGGGTTCTGAAAGAAATTAATAATGAGATATCCTCTCAATTTTCTAAACTCTAGAGAATACAGGCCTGGTTTACTCAATCACTCCTCTTCCAGTAAACCTGACTGCCTGGAATCTTTACTGCATTCCATGAAAGTATATCCTTTCAGTGGGTGAGTGGACCAAGATTGTAAATGGGTGCATTCTCAACCAGGGTCTACATACTTGGAATAAGGCATCTGTACTCCTGTAGTCAACTACTCTCATAGTATAGGCCACCATACCATTTCTATTGTTGATTGACTGCAGTGCCTAGGTCATTTTCAACATCAAAATTACCCAATATCACATGATTGAAAAAATACACTGCTTTTCTGTTCAGTGAACCATAGTGGATAACTTCACATTTTTCCTCATTATATTCCAGCTGCCATGTTCCTGCCCACTCACTCATCTTGTTCATATACCCTCAAAGCCTCTTTACATCCTCCTCCTACTCACAATCCCACCTAGTTTCATAATATCAGCAAACTTGGCATTGCAAGTCCCCTCAGCCAAATCATTGATATAGATCATGGATAGTTTGGACTGAGCACTGATTCCAATGGTACCTCACTAGTCACAGCCTGCTAACCTGAGAAAGATCCATTTATTTCTATTCTTTGCTTTCTGTCCAATAAACAAACCTCTACTGATGTCAATATATTACTCTGTGCTCTAACCTTGTTGTCCTATTTCCTGTGTGAGACCTTATCAAAAGTCTTCTGAAAATCAAAATACACCACATCCACTATGAATGGTAGAGCCCTTGGAGAGTTATAGAATAGAGGGACCTTGGAGTTCAAGTACATAATTCTCTGAAAGTGGTGACACAGGTCGACAGGGTGGCAAAGAAGGCTTTTGGCATGCTGGCCTTTATCAGTCAGGGCATTGAGTATAAAAGTTGGAAGGTCATCGTGTGCTTGTACAGGATGCTGGTCAGGCTGCACTTGAAGTATTGTATTCGGTTTTGGTTGTCCTGCTATAGGAAAGATATCATTAAACTGGAAAAAGTGCAGAAAAGATTTACGAGGATGTTGCCAGGACTTGAAGGGCTGAGTTATAGGCAGAAGATGGACAGGCTAGGACTTTTTTCCTTGGAGCGTAGGATACTGAAAGGTGATCTTATGGAGGTGTATAAAATCAAGACGGGCATAGATGGGGTGAATGCACTCACTCTTTTTACCAGGGTTAGGGAATCAAAAACTAGAGGGCATTGGTTTAAGGTGAGAGGGAAAAGATTTAATAGGAACTTGAGGGGCAACCTTTTTACACAAAGGGTGGCATGTATGTATAGAGAAACAAAGAACTGCAGATTCTGGAATCTAGATGAAAGATACAATGATGCTGGAGGAACTCAGCAGGCCAGGCAGCATCAATGGAGAACAGCAGGCAGTCAACGTTTTGGGTCAGGACCCTTCCTCAGTCCTGAGGAAGTGTTTTTCCTGGTGTTTTTCATCATGGTATGTATGTATAAAGAGCTGCCAGAGGAGGTGGTTGAAGCAGGTACAATAACAACTTTTAAAAGACAGTTGGACAGGTACATGGGATAGGAAAGGTTTGGAAGGTAATGGGCCAAATGCTGGCAAATGGGACTAGCTTGGATGGGGCATCTTGGTCAGCATGGACCAGTTAGGTCAAAGGGCCTGTTTCTGTGCTGCATGAGTCTATGACTCTATGACACTGGTTCCCTCTTTCCTATTCCTTCTTAATTCCAAGCTGACTCTGCTCAATACAAGTATTCCTTTCAATGTGTTCTGTTATTACATCCTTCATTGTAGGTTCCACCATTTTCCCTATTGCTGACATTAGGCTATGTTACGTGTACAAAGACCTTGGAGCAGAGTAAGACTTAGCATAAAGATGACCTTAAAAAGTGGTAGTTTAGTTGCTTGCTAATCCTTATGATGACATCTAAAGATGATTTTAGTTGCTTGCTAATCCTTATGATGACATCTAAAGATGAGATTCAGCCTATACTCAATGTCACGTAGCCGAATGTTTTCTACATATTTCCTATTCAAGAATATAGAACACAGTCTGCTTGAGTCCACCTTGAGCAGCAGCCTGTCTGTGTTTCAGCCTGTTCTAATACTTCAATTAATCAGTTACAGCACTCTTAAAAAGTTCTATACCAAATATTGTGGAGTGACTTCAGTCCTAGCTACCACAAAATATCTCCTTAAAAAGAATAACATGACAATGTAAAATTAACCCACTAGCAAATAAAAAAAACTTGCAGAAAGAATTTTATACAGATTCTCAAAACAAAATTGAATGAGCTCAGTGCAGTCAATTCTAACATCCAGTAAATAACAACCGATTTTGTCTAACTTTAATAAGCACCAACAAAACTTTACTTAACAATAATGTGGAGTTGAAACAGAAGATAATTGTGCATTAAAATTAGAAGCTATAATTTCATTGTGTGCCTACTTTGAGGATTGGATAATTACTCTGGACCAAGGTTGCTGTGGAAAAGGAGAAACATTGAGTTGCCAGAGATGTGCAGCGGATCAGGCAGCACCTGGACGTGAAATAGGCACAAGAGAATTGAACTGCCTTTTATTTAATTGGCTAGCTGCCAATGCTACAAATGTATACACACTCCAGTAAACAGCAGTTGGCCAAGCTTTGGAAGGCCTGATCAAACTCATTAAGGATATTGTGAGATGCTCAGGTCTAGTCTCCTAACTTTCTAAAATCCTTCATTGTGAATATTTTTCTTGGGCCCAAACATCAAGAATCTTGAAACCTGAAAGAGAAATCTAACTCCAATTTTCTTGGAACTCATTTGCAGCTAGTGCATATCAAAGCGCTCTGGGCTATGTTGCCTGGGATTTCATCCACATGGGGTCAGCTGGGTAGAGGCCCTTGCTGCCTGTATTTTGTTGTAATAGTGCCCCACTCCTTTATGTCTCACTTCCAGTGGGCAGCATCTGAGTTGCCTTTTTACCCCTGACAACATTCTGGTTGTCTGTAGCAGATGGGCACCCTCAGAACTGGTATAGCTCCACTCATCATTTTACAGATCACTGCTCTGTACACAAGCATAAAAAAGAACTTTAAGACAGATCCAACACCCAAACAAAAAGAGTAAATATGCCAATATTCAAAACAAAATTAAAACATCCCCTTCTAACTTCCTAATTCAATTGACAATGTTTGATATGATATCACTAATGCAATTACTGGGACAAGAATTATATTGGACCAATCAAGCCCATTCAATCCTGATTAAAACAATTGAGTCATGTCCACAACCAAGTTTTAAACCTTTCATTTCAGATTAATTTTAAAAAGCCAGATTACTCTGTTCTTCAAATTCGCATCTCAGACATTGGATCTGGTCCATGTGTCCTATTCCAGTGACTTGGCTTCCATGGAGCAGAATCCGTACTGGGTGAAACCAGTCTGAGAGGTTAAATTTGACTCCAATTTACTTAGCTCTAGCAAACAATGTCCCGACAGTCTGGATGCAAATTTTAGGCGTCTGTGTAGGAGTTTAGTTTGTAAAATCGGTTTACTTTAGGGATTAACAAATGCTTAAAACCAAGTCGAAACCAAGCCCTAACTGCTAAAACTGTCATTCCCAAACAGAGCTAAAAGTGAAAAAAACAGTTTGCTATCAAGTTTCTGTTTTGACAATAGGGAGAAGATGAACTAAACATTAGGAGTACTTTACCTAATTTTACTGAAACTGGTAATATAAGAATTCAGTGTTTCATGCCTGCATTGTCATTTTCCTCTTAATGATGATGACATGGAGTAACAGGACTCGTCTATACAGTTTTCCATATACACAGGTCTCATCTTGGCCATGCAACTTTGGGATCACCCCAAAGGCAAGACATTTTCCAGGCTGGGTGAAAGGACTTCAGGATGTTCTTGTCGTGTCACTCATCATTCCAGCCAAGAACGGTCTGCAGCACATGGAAAATCAGGCCAAAAGAAAGTGAATAATATCTTCAGAAACAATCTATTTCAGTGTGCAGCTCAACAATATGTGACAAAAAGTCAGATAATTGCATCATACAGAAAACTACAAATAATACAACAAACAATAATAACTGAAGTAAAAGATAAACTGCTGGAAGAACTCAGCAGGTCCAACAACATCTGTGGAGGCAAAGGATGAGTGAGACCTCATATCAGGACTGAGAGGTCAGAGGGAAGATAGTCGATGTGTATAACTGAAAGAGAGGGGTGAGACAGAGGTTGGGTGGAACCTGATAAGGAAGGGATAATAGGCCGATGGAACCAGGTGGGGGAGACAATAGAGAAGGTGAAACAAGGGAGAAGAAATTCAGGCATGTGGGTGATGGGCAGGTGGAACCAGGTGGGGGAGGTTGATGAATCTAGGTAATGAGGGGAGGGGGAGGGATGGAAAAGCTGAACAAAGGGAGATAAATCCTGGGGGGACTGGTGGGAGCGGGAAGGGAACAAGGGGGAGTGAGATACCTGAAACTGGAAAATTCAACATGCATACCATGGTAGGTCTCCTTTTGTTCACTTTTTCCATCTCTTCCCTGCTCATTACCCAGATGCATCACACTCCCCAATCCTAATTCCATCTATTCATCATCCTTTCCTGATCTGGTTCTGCCTACCAACCTCAGTGTCTATCTTTTCCCCTCCCCTCCCCCACTCTCACTG
>JARFYF010000055.1:18514729-18527163 GCA_030265395.1 Rhina ancylostomus
CATATTAGTCCCACTCCCCTTCTCCCGATTTCCCTGCAATTCTCTTACACATGCTCATCAACTCCATTTTCATTCATTTTGTCATTAAAAGGACATTTACAGTAGCCAATTAACCTAACAACACATATTTGGGATGTGGGTAGAAACCAGACCACCCAGAGGAAAACCCCATGATTGTGGGAAGAAAGACCAGAAAGCACCCGAGGTCAGGGTCATACCAGGGTCACTGTAACAGCGAGGCAGCAGGGCTGTCAGCTGCACCACTGACTCAGACTATGTTTTCTGGTGCTATTTACTGTAACAATACATTGGCAATTTTCAGTTCATAGAAACATACAGCACAGGAACAAGTCCTCATGGCCACTTCATCCATGCTGACTGTAATGCCCATCTATGCTAATCCCACTTGCCCACATTAGGCCTGTATCCCTCTACACCTTTGCTATCTGTGTACCTGTTCAAATGCCTTTTAAACTGTAATAGTATCTGCCTCTACCACCTCCTCTGTCAGGTCATTCCAAATATGTACCACCCTGTTTGTGAAAAGCTTACCCCTCAGATTGTTTGAGAGCTCCTGGTTAATTTTGTTGGTTAATTTTGTGGAGTTTTGCTGGCCTCCAAGTCTTAGTTTCTATTTCCTGTTACTAGATTCTTAAGCTAATGGAAAATACTGCAGCTGGTTTAATATAAATCCTCCCCTTGGTCCGAGTGTTTTTATATTTAAAAGACTAACTACTCTCAGTATTGGTCTCACTCCTATGGTGAAAAATTCTGCCTAACAGGAAAGAAAGGAACCCTTGATAAAAATATTTTCCAGTAAGATTGTAATTTTTCCTGTCAAGATGGCCATGTTACTTTATGCATTACACAGTTACTCAGCTGAAAAAAGTATCAAATTCACTTCAAACTCCTGCAGGCAACAAACTCATTTATTAGTATCAAAAGCAGTCTCCTGACAAGATCATTTGACATTGGAGTGCTGAAGTTCTGGAGAAATGTGCTTTGAACTTTATAATGAGTTTATTATTTTGGTTTTTTTTTTAAAAACAAGGAGCGAGGGTTGTGGAGTGTGTGGCACTAAACTGCCAGTGATTGGGACTTAAGAACGTAAGTAGCAGCAGCAGCAGGAGTAGGAATGTTGTGGCCCAGGCCTACACTGTCATTCAGTGAGGTCACAGATGATCCAGGAGCTCATGTCAATCCCCTCTCCATCCGCGTCCACCAGCAGCCCAGGGGTAGAGAATTCCAATGATTTGCAAACATCTCCTCACCTCTGTCCTATGTAGCTCCTTATTCCACCTCCATGCCCCATTGTTCTAGGCTTGCCACCCCAGGTAACCATTCTCTTAGCATCTACCCCATTAACCATTTTCAGATCTTATATATTTGAGATCATCTCTTGGTTTTCAATGAGACTAGGCCAGTCCTACTCCTCATGCATCAACTCACTCATCCAAGAAATCAATCCAGCAAATACCCCTTGCATTGACTCCAGGTATGGCAATCCTTCTGTGAGACAGAGGCCAAAACTGAATATACTGCTTCAGTGTGGTCTCACCAAAACCCTGAACAGTTGCGTCACAACCTCCCTGTAATTCAGGCCAACATACCAATTGCCTTCCACATGCTACACCTACATGCTTTTTTTTGGATTTTATAGCCAAGATCTCTTCATACACAAACCATCAGTTTCTTACCATATATCATTTTAAAAAAAGATTTTCCTACCCAAATCAATGACCTCACATTTTAATCCATCTGCCATTTTCTTGCCTGTTACATCTTATTGAAGACTCTTTGCATCCTCCTCCCACTTCACTTTCCCGCCCGTCTCCTTAAGTGGAGAGATCCAGAACATCATTCCTACCACCACCACACTGCTGATACTGGGACTGAATAAGACAAGATTTTGCCCAGCTCCAAATAAAGCCGTCATAATCATATTACCTGCGGTGGGATGGTACGTATGATGTAACCAAGGATATACTTGTTTGTAGATGAATTAACCAGTCTAACCCATGGCAGTGTTGATTGTAAGCAGATTTGCTGAAATATCTCTGGGCTAAAGATGGGTGACATTCAACTAGATCGGCAATGCATCATCAGGCCTCAGAGTCATCAGTGCACCCTCTAGATTGCTAGTTCAGTAGCTTAACCACAATACTACTGTGCTGCTGGATAAACAGCGCAGAATATGATGTTGGTGGAAGTCAAGTGAGAACAGGTGTGGCTTTCACACGATTCTTCCCTGGATTAATCATTTATCAACATTCATTCACAAAGAACGCCATTCATGAGGTAGCAGGGAGCTTTCATATCTTCAAAGACAGCTTTCAAAATGTATCTCTCACTCTTTTTTCCACAAGTTGGTGAGGATATTCAACTTTTTCCAAGGCAACTTTGACAAGATCCTTGGGTTTGGTGTTGGCAGTGAACACAGCCATCTTGACAGGACCAAAACTATACCAATCTTTGGTCCCCTTGCCGAAAAAAAGTTACATTGGAGGCAGTACAAAGGAGATTCTCCAGGCTACTTCATTGGATGAGAGGGCTGTCCTACCAAGAGAGACTGAATAGTTTGGGTCAAAATTCCTAGGAGTTTAGAAGAATAAAGGGTGGCCTTATTCAAACATACAGGATCCTTGACAGTGTTGATGTTGGGAGTCTTGAACAAGGGAACATAATTACAAGATAAGAGGCCGCTCATTTAAAACTGAGGTACATAGTATTTTTTTCTCGCAGAGAATGGTGACTCTCTGGTATTTTCCCTGGTGAAAACTGGATCGTTAGAAGTATTTAAAGTGGAGGTGGATACATATTTGACAGGATGAGAGGGGTCTGCAGAAAAGAGGTGTTGAGGCCAGCGTAGATCTTATTAAATGGCAGTCAGACTTAAAGGGCCTGATGGTCTATTCCTGCTCCTATTTTCTTATGTTTTCCTTTAAAAATGCATCAACTGGTCTCGCGAACTCTTTAGACATTTGGCAATTAATCTGAAAGGAGCTGTCAGCAATCAATTGGTGAATTTAAACTGTGATCTAAAGCACAAGTCAGAATGGCAGAACAAAATCATAGGTAAACTGGCCACACCCAGTAAATTAATCTTCTGATTAGGGAAGGGTTTCAGTCCCCACCCAATGTACGCAGGGGCAAATGCGGAAGGAACCTGCCCCATTCTGCTCCTATAAAGGAATATGATTGTAAAGAAATCCAGTTCTGTCTTAACTGAAGCATAATCATCCCAAAAAAGGTTTGCATTTCTGCCTATGTTTTAGCATGGGAAATGCCCAATACATATAGTAGTTGATTCTTTCTCCAACCCACTCCTTGCAAGCTATGAAAGCAGAGAGCCATCCTCCACATGAACTTAATCCTTAGGAATAGTCATGTGTAATCTTGCTGTGTAAAACAAGGATGGTTTTCTGCAGTATTATTCCCACCTGTGCTTTGAACAACTCACCACCTTCAGCACAGTGGTGCTGCAGTGACACCTGCTGGAACGCAGCCGGTCATCCAGTTAAGACAAGCTCTCGAGGTAGTAAAATGGAAAGACACCAAGACCGCAGATGCTGGGTTCTGGAGGGATACAACAAACTGCTGGAGGAACTCAGCAGGTCAAACAGCAAAGGAGTCCTAATCCAGGGTTATGACCTGAAATGTCGACCATCCCTTTGCCTCCACAGATGTTGCTCGACCCACTGATTTCCTCCAGTAGTTTTTTTCCCTCTCGTAAGGTAGACCCTTTGGGTAGAGGAAAGCTTTCTTCCATTGGTTCTGTGGACCCTGGTGTGGCAGAATAATCCTGTGTAGGATCCACAGACTCAGTAACAGGTGATGCTTGACAGGGAGAGTGGCCGAGTTGTTTGAATGTTCATGCAGTGTTCCACTCTTTGTAAATGGCTTCCACATGGCCCTGGTGGAGGGATGAGGTTTTCTGTCTCTTCCCTGCTCCTTCCCCACTTTGAGCAGTCATGTGCCATGAATTTCCACAGGTTGGCAAGGGTCTTCCAATTTTTCCAAGGCAACTTTGACAGCATCATTGGGTTTGGCAGTGAAACTGGTTAAATTACTAGATTAATAATCAGGAAGGCTGAATCATCAATGGAATGAGAACATACACAGTTGTCATCTGCATGTGGCAAAGGGATGAGCAAGATGGGGGAGATCTTTGGAAACTGTTTCCTGTTCATCTCTATCCTAGTGGGAAGCTAATAGGAGGTGAGAATGGGAAGAGGTTGGTGTGATGGCTCAGCCTTCCTTCTCTGTGGGACCGGTCCTGGTCTATAGTGGACCTGTTAGTATCATGGCTTGCATGTAGTAGATGTAGCCTTGTAACAAATATCTGGGTTCAGTCAAATTTGGGAGGGATTCCTCAACCTCTCTTAGCTAACAGATTTGACTGTTTTTGTAAGGGGGGAGGGGTGCGATGTGTACTGGTTGCTGCCACTCTCCAGTTTTCTTCAGCTTGTTGTATAATGACTCAGTGATCATGCTGCAGGTGGCAAGGTGACTCTAGAAAGAAGACTGGTGCTAGGGAGGAAGCACAGAAATACACAACTGCAGAAACCACCACCCTGCAGCCTCTCTCTGCCCAGAGTAGCCTCCAAGCTCTTGGTGACAGCTGCCTCCAGGGATGTGCCATTAAGGACTGAGAACCTCTTCCACCTGCTGTACAGCAAAGTGGAAGAAGACATTGCTGTCACCAGAA
Organism: Rhina ancylostomus; assembly: GCA_030265395.1. Lineage (NCBI taxonomy): Eukaryota > Metazoa > Chordata > Chondrichthyes > Rhinopristiformes > Rhinidae > Rhina > Rhina ancylostomus. The sequence continues at coordinate 18,519,438 of JARFYF010000055.1, forward strand.
ACAGCACAGGTTGTGTTTCACTGCTTCCCTCCACAGGGAAAACACACTGATCCTGAAGTGCACTTGCTTCTCACCAATTTCATGATTGTTTTGGGTGGGGTCTTGACTTGCATCGCACACAACAGTGCTTCAGCACTCTAAAAAAGGTAAAATATAGAACCTGGGCAAAGGAGGCCAAAGTGGTCTGCAACCATTATCGCTCTTTCTTTCCTTACTCCCGTCTGCCAGACCATTGCTGCTGTGAAGGTGAGTGGGAACCTGCCCTCAGCCTTTGATCATGATACTCTTGAGACAACCTCTCAGAATTATTCCCTCTACCCCCTTTTTTTTTACACAATTTATAATTATCCAAAGCAATTTTATTAGTTTTTAATAACAGAAATTTAAAAACAGGACACAATATTCAAACTGTATTTTCAGCCAGTACAGTTTGATCAGAACGTCCTCTGACCGCATTCCACATTTGACTTATTTTCTTGGCTGCTCTTCTCCATTGTGGCAACTTGGATCAGCAATGACTTCTTAGCTATTTTCAGCTTCAGTGATTGTTACTTCAACCTGCCTCACAAAGTGTGCCAGTTTCCCATTTCACCTTTACACTTCCCAGCACGAAACTTCACCTTCTTTCAACTCACCTTTTGGTTCACTCACTCTGCAATTTCCGTGCTATCCCCTTTGATTTCATTAGTCCTTTCAAGATTGGGGATTATTTGCAAATTTAACCACTTTGCAATTAATTTTAGATTTTTAAACAGTTCTGCTACCTTTTAAATTCCTTCAATTACTGTTTCAGTTTCTTTAGGCCTTCTGTGGTTTTACGGGGACTTGCTACATAACAGCAAGTGTCTGCAAAAGGGTCTTCAGCCTGAAACATTAACGGTTTTAGTTTCTAAGAGAAAGGGAAGACTTTTTAAACCCTTGGAGGCAATGGACTGTAAAATTAATCAGATTAGATTAATTTATTGTTATATACACCAGGGTGCAATGAAATTCTTTGTTCACATGAGCTCTGAGTAACTAGTATACTTATATAATAAAAATTACAACAATAATTACAAAGATGAGCACAAAACAGCAGAATGGTGTAGGGAGTGTCGTGCAATCTGAAGTTGTACAAAAAGGAAAGATAATAAAATGACAATTGCAAAATAACCAGGAGGGGTAGAGTTAGAGTACATGGCAGCACCAACAGGAAAGGAGGCGTAAAAGAGGTGGTCAATCCCCAATATCATGAATTTGAGGGATTGATTTGAAAGGCAATCTACACCTGGTATATAAAATTACACATGATATAGGTGAGGTTGACCTGGAGAACTACCTTGGGGAGAGGTGAGATGGTAGGGCACTAGAGAAACAAGTTTGTCACATTCAGCAGTATCAACTGTTTGAAACAATTCAGATTGGTAGAAGTGAAATCCCTGGAATCACCAAATAAATTGCAACCCTGGCTGAAATCTGAGAAGTTTATAAGGCGAGGTGTGTAGCATTCTGCCTCCAAGGTTCCTCTCAAATGGTGTCTGGGTGTTCAAGGTTAGAACCTCAGTGGTACACCATCTATAGATGAAGTTTCACCACGGTGTCAGGGTGTTCCAGGTTGGAACCTCAGTGGTACACCATCTATAGATGGAGTCTCACCACGGTGTCAGGGTGTTCCAGATTGGAACCTCAGTGGTACACCATCTATTGATGAGGTTTCATCATGTAACTCTGCAGCTGGCTCTGGTTAAGTATGAGTGGTAATTTTGGGCAGTGGGGTGTATGCAACGTAACTCACAAGTACAGCCAGATCTTCAGTGTACTTAGAGAATTTCCAGTGTTTACATTCATGTCTCTACTTTGCATAAATAAGTAGGCTACACATGAGCAGAAGGGCTCTGGAGGAAAGCACCAAGTTGTACAAGACAAACAGTGTTCCCTCCACGGCTGTAGGAAGCAACTGCATGTCCACAAAGTAGGATTGCAGGACAAGAACAATTGCTACACCTTGTTTGGAAGCTGATGCAATGGAAAATTCAGTCAGTTAATTTGTCCCTCCCAGTATCTCAGACATGAAACTAATGGGCAGCCTAACTAAATATGACACTAATATTTAATGTATTCAGCTTTTCTTCCACTCACCATCTGTTTTTCAATTTTTGAAAGTAATTTCCTCAGGAAATCTCCAGTGCTCTTCCTCTTGCTCTTGTAATTGTAAAAAGAAGGGCTGTACAGAGTGCCAGTGTTACTTTCAACCAGAGTGGAAATGATTGGGTAATTACCTTGTCAATTAAGCCTGATGACTACACTCCTCAGTGGCTAAGATTGACTTAAAGTGCTTAATTTATATGTAACTAGGCTTCACTCACTTTTGGAAAAATTACCCTGTAATTTTTACAGGGTTGGAGTTCCTGTCATCGGTTCTGTTCCCCTTGCTCCTTAAGCATTTGATTTTCTGAGTAAACTGGCTTTGATTGTTACACCATCAACTCTTTGCCTTGTGCCCAATTATATGATCAATCCCACCTGCAACTGGTTGGCCGACACTGTTTTGTGATGAGATACTGGTCTAGAAACTCCTTTGCACACCTTTGAAAAAGTCCAGTGCTCTGCAGGTATAAATGGACTTAAGTTGGAGCATGGTGATATTGTGCTCATTTTGGGGGCTCTTAGTATCCTGAGGGAAATTAAACCCCAAACTTTCTACTGGGATTTTCATCAGCACTAGAAACTTCCAGCAAAATAAAGTATTTACCCCCCCATTGACCTTAACAATGGTGTATTACCCAAATTACACTCCAACATAATTTTCATCCTCGCTGGTCTGAACGATGATAGTTCTCATTTACACAGAGAACAAACAGCTGTTCCCCTGAATCTGGGCTATTTAAGGAGCCAACAGTCAAATAGAAATAGCTCTCTTCATTGAGACTAGGTTCAAGAATAGCTACTTCCCTTCAACCATTCAGTTCTTGAACCAACCTGCACAACCCTAATCGCTACCTCAGTATAGCAACACTGTGACCACTTTGCACTACAATGGACTTTGTTTTTTTTTTGCCATAGCTGTGTTCTTTCTTGTAAATATTATGTATAATGTACGTTTATGTTTTTCTTGTGAATGCTGCTTATCTGATGCTATCTGCCTGCGATGCTGCTGCAAGCAAGTTTTTCATTGTACCTGTGCACACATGTGCCTGTGACAATAAGCTCAACTTTTGACTTTGACCTCAGTCTCATCCACATGCATGGAGTTCAAGGTCACGGCAACCCTGTTCATCCCAGTCCTAGGGTCATTTCAGGCTGGTGCAGTCAACCTCTGCCACATCTCACATTTGACTGAACACTGCTGTGTGAGTGAGGTCCCCAGGCTCAGTGTTTGAGGAGAGAAGACCCCACCCACTTCTCCTTCAATTCATAGGAACAAACAAAGCAATCATGTGATTTGCCACCACTAGAGATTTTTCCATTCACAGACTATTATGTAGTATTAATCCCGATGGATATCTCCTTGGCAAAATCCTGCCTGGCTATAGCCTTGAAGTTCACTGTAATCCCTTGTGCAGAACATGCCTTCTGCTGGTAATTCATGAGCCGCTCCAACTTCCTCCAAACTCCTGGGAGTACTTCCCCACCCCTCCTTTCATATTACTGCATCCATTCTGAAAACAGCTACACTTCCCAGTAACTGAAGAGTGCCAGTATATATGAGGACTGACTGTTGAGTTTGGAGTTGCAAGTCAATGCAAGATCTTGCGATAGATCAAAAGAGTAGCATGCACTGAAAGTGGCACAGCACAATGCCACACAGGGAACCCAACAACACCCTTCTAGGAATCTTGCAGTTGAAGATCATGATTCAATGGGGCTTTTAATAATAAGGTTAGGAGGCACAATACTATTTTGATACTTTTATAGTGTGGTAAATCAATTTCTAGGCAACTCTGCTCAAAATAATAATTGCATTAAGTGAATTATTACGTTCATTCTCTTCTCTTGCTCCCCTTCCAAACAATGTTTATTGTTTCTTCGAAAATAAAGGCACGTTGGGTCAAAGACCCATTCATTCTGGTTGTTGCAAGTTGCACCAATTTTCTTCTGAGCCTGAAATCTGCTTTTCGATTCTTGTTGTAAGTGTTTTTTGAAAATAATGAGACCTTCAGTGAGATCCCATTCAGAAATGGGTTACACTTTTGTAGAAAAAAGTGACAAGTAGCACTGAAATTGCAAACCAAACTGGCAGTTGTTGAAAAGTGATCAGAACTGGTTCATTCAGTCCTGGGTTAGAGTCATGGAGTTGTACAGTACAGAAACTGGCCTTTCGGCCCACTGTGTCCATGCTGACCTTTTTGCCCATCTACACTCAACTCAATGCCCTCATTAGTGGTGTATACTTCCGTGCCTTGTCCATTCAAATATCTGTCTAAACATGGTAATTGCATATGTAATTGCACAGCCTCCTCTGGCAGCTTGTTCCAGATATCAGCCACTCTCTGTGTAAATGACTTACTCCTAAGATCCCCTTTAAATCTCCTGTCACCTTAAAATTATGCCCTCTTGTTTTTAAGATAAGATATTTTTATTAGTCACGTGTACATTGAAACACACAGTGAAATGCAACTTCTGCATAGAGTGTTCTGGGGCAGCCTGCAAGTGTCGCCACACTTCCGGCACCAACATAGCGTGCCCACAACTTCCTAACCTGTACACCTTTGGAATGTGCACCCAGAGGAAACCCACAGACAGTTTTGTTGATAACTTTTTAGCCAAAAATGACTGATTTTCTTCTACAAAGGATAATGCAGAATTTGATATGCTCGTGGTTGCATTTTTGAATGCTTCACTGTTCCTCTTGGGTTAGCAAGCAATGCGAAATACTATTTTTAATGTGAGTCCATTTACTCAGAAGTGAATAATGTCTTTGTACAGCTTAGATGAATCCTGATCCCTTTCTTCTATTGCTATGGTACATATTTACATTTGAAAAACAACATTTTGCAGATCAAGAAATAAAAATAGAAAATGCAAGAAGTTGTCAGCAGTTAGCAAGCATCTGTTGAGAGACAACAAAAAAGGTTAACCTTCCAAGCAAATGACTTTTCATTGGAATGTATTTTTTTAATTATTAGAATGCAGTGATTTTTCTTGTGTCTATGCAGAATGTTTCAGTTGAACGTCAAATGCTGAGGGATGGAGTCCAGAGCATTCATGTCAAGGACAAAATTGCAGTTGAGATCTTCAAAGTGCTCTCTCCAACATTCATTGATGGACTCTCTGCCTTTGATGACTTCTGCCACCCCGACCTATGAGAAGTCAGGAAAGTCATATTCCAACTCACAATTCCACAATTTCCTCCTTTTTTTTAAGGGGACCCCAGAGTTACTGTAATCATGACCATCTTCAAAAGAGGAGATGCCCACCTGTGGTACCCACAGAAAATGTCATTGCCAGAGCCCTTTGCAAGCATGTTCTCTTAGTGGCTGAAGGTTGCTCCCCAAATCACAGTGTGATTCCACCCATCCAGCGGCTCAGAGGGTGTGATCTGCACTGGATGGCGACTCTGCGAAAAACGCAGGGAGCAACAACAGTACATGACCTTCATCAAATGCACTAAATCCTTTGACTTTGTCAATCAGAAGGGATTGTGGAACACTCTCATAAAAATTGCCAGCACACAGAAATTCTTCTCCATCTTGCATCTGCACCATGATGGCATGCAGCCATGATACTAATGGGTCTGCAGCAGAATCAATATCTGTGAATTCCAATGTCAAAAGAGCCTTCATCAATGTCCCAACACTTTTCCCGACTTTTCTCGTCATAATGTTGTCTCCACCATCCAACAAAGTTCCTATGGGAGTGGTGCAAATCCTCTAAACTAGTGGGAAACTATTCAACCTCGGAAACTGTACCAAAGAACCAAGGTCAAAAGAATTACAGATGTCAAACCTGCACTTTGCAGATGATGCCTTGAACCTGCTTGTCCTTTGGAGGCCAAGTTCGAAGACATCATTGATTCATTCACTGAAGCGTATCAGAAGGTGGTCCATACACTCTGCCATCTGCAAGACCAGGGTCCTCTATCAACCTGCCTGCACGCCACCACTCTGCCATCTGACAATAAAGGCTCTCAGCAAGATGCTGGAAAATGTGGACCAGTTCCATACCTTGGGAGCCACCTTTCAAACTTTAATGATAACATTCACTATTGCCTTCAATACACCAGCACAGTTTTTAGTTGGTTGAAGAAAAGGGAATCTGAAGATCAAGACCTTAGAGCTCACTCAAAGCACATTTGTCCACCAGACAACAGTGATCCCTGCCACACGCCTGACGAAATCTGACTTGTCGGTTTTTCTGACAATTTTGATCTTCAGAAGGTCTTAAAAGAGGCTGCAAGATATAGATTGGAATTGTGGGTACAAGGGCACAAATGATTCACTTTAAGTTTTGAATACTTTGTTTGCAATCCGCTGAGAAACTCATAATTGTACTTCAATCTGAATAGAACTAGGCTATTGTGTATTTTAAAGTTATTTTCAATCATTTAAATTCAGGATCCTCACAGATGGTGAGGAGGTGTTAACATTTCTAATGCTTTTCGAGATGCACTTATATTCAGCGGGAATAATTAGACTCTACCAAGTCACCAGTCCTAACAATTTAGAGAAATAACTTCTAAGCAATGCACAATATTTGAAAACAATGTTGCCCAATTATGCAGGTTTATTGCAGAATTTGGATTTGGCAATAGAATACTTTTGAGCAGAAATTAAGGGGAGGTGGAAAATGAAAGTTTATTTGCATGGGTATCAAGGGCATTACAGCTTCATCATTGAGCTGCTGATGCAGACGATACATCCACGAACACACTTTCAGAGCTTCAAGTATTTTTCAACTTGTTCAATGAAGAGCGAGAGAACAGGCCTTGTGCTAATTATCCACACGACAAAGTTCTTCTACCTACCCATCCCCATTACAGAATACTGACCCCAAAAATAAAGGTCTATGAGACTTTGGAAAATATAGAATGCTTTCCATATCTCAAGAGCCATCTCCTGTCGAAGACCAACACCAGAGATGAAATTCATCTTCATTCTCATTGACCCAGCACAGATTTTGACCATCATTTGTCCAAAGATCCAGAGCTTGAACCAGGAATGAAGCTTCAACCAGGCTGCAGTGAAATCTTCCCTTCTCTGTGTTTCGGAGACACATAGGATGCCATCGGCACAAAATCCTCTAAGCGTACGGCTGGATTAATGAACCAGCAGCTGCATCTTCTCCTGGGCCAACATCCCCAGCTCAGTCAGCTCCGATGGGGGTGCACAACAGCAGACATCAAAAACTGGCACTCTGTTCTGAGCCACATCACAACAAGAGGTTACCAGGAAGTCAGAGAAAATTCCTCAAGGATGTCTTCAAAGTCCCGCTGGAAAATATAACATCCTCACTGATTCTTGGCAATCATGACCTCATGATAGAAGAGGCACCTCAGATGGAACTGAGAACCTTGAGTCTCGTCAGGGGAAACGTGCATGAAACCCAGTGAAAATAACAGAAGGAACCCATCACCTTCCCTACTGCACAGGCACATGACCTGTCAGGCATTCCCTGTCCCACCTGTAGCAAAGTTTGTGGATCCCACAATGGATCCATCAGCCACAGTCCTGGTCATCGTTAGTCCTGGGACATTACCTAAGAAGAACAGAGACTGCTAAAAATCAGAATCAGTACTGTAGAAAAAAAG
>JARFYF010000055.1:18632720-18643105 GCA_030265395.1 Rhina ancylostomus
AGAGATCATATCTTTCAGAGTGCAGGACCTGCTAATGAAGAGCCATGTTTCACCTCATATTCATTGTTATAGGTAAAATTATGCTGAGGCCTCGATAATGGTCCATGTTTAACATCACGTGGTGAGTTAAAGGGGGCATTTTTCCCAATTTATAATATACTTGGAGTCTCATGCACTTTCCTTTGACAATTTTCCATTATAAATTCCGACAGCCACACTTAGTTGCAGAAGCTGTCTATCTAATTACACTTACAATGGAGGTCCTATAGCACCAAACAGTGGCATGAAGATGAAATTACAGTACGAAATAGGGATGGACAAAATGCACAAAGAATAAGCCCTGAACTTCTCCTCAGACGGTACAGATGTATCAGGGGCATGATTCAGAATGTCACTACCACGCTGACAGAAATGAGCAGAACACCAGAGGCAGGAAAAGTAAAGGAAATGTGTTACACTGGGAACATTGGAAAAAGTCCATCATACCTCTGCCATCTGGCTCAGAGTGATATTGGATCAGTGCAGGATGCAGCTGATGAACGTGGGTTGGATGTGCATACCTGGGGTACCACCTGGCAGTGAGTCACAGAATCAGTCTGGTGCCAATGGGATGTGCACTTCATGCTAATCTGTACAAAATTCAACAGGAAGCAACTTAACTTTTCAAAGAGCAGAACTAATTAAACATTGAGCAACAATTTAAGAACAAATTCTTCCCCTGTAGTAAACGCAGAAATAAAAATTACTGTAACTTTAACACCATTACAGAATCCAATTATATAATCATATAATGATTTTATGGTTTTTAATCAGTATGATTTATTCCATTCAATAATCAATTTTATCATAAGAAATATTGCCTATTATTGAGATATAATTAAATTGTAGGAATTTTTCTAAATATTATCATTGCAATTAAAATAAGAAAAGTGGAGCATAAAATCTGGCACAAACTGGTTGGGCCAAATGGTCTCTTTTCGTGCTGTATATCCAACGTAATTCTTAATAGTCTTTTATTTGCCCACCTTACTTTGAGGTTTCACCATGATGGAAATGTCATCTAATAAAATAGACAACTACTGACAGTTTGCTGATAGAAATACTGCCACCAGCCACAAGTGTGGCCTGCAAAATCCTCCACTTGCTACCTAAAGCACCACCAAGCTCAAGGAGTTGCCATATTGGAAACTTAAAGGGTCCATCAACACCCTTCCATCTCAGTACTTATTGATCCTTCTACTCAGTGCTGCCAGATAATTATCATCCATCTAATAAAAAGTAATATACATTCAATGCAATATTAGTATTATAAAACATTAACAGCTGTTGAATTCTGATTTTGTTGAACACTCAGGGCAAACCTCAGTTATGTTCAGCAATCAGTATTGATCTAAATACAACAAAAGTTCTGGGTCTTGGCTGCATCATCTTTTTGCATGCAAGACCCAATCTAGTGGGCTGAAGGTATTCTCTATTAGTTAAAATAAGGATGTCTGTTTTGAACTATTGAGGCTAGTATGGAGATTAGCACAATAATCTCATTCAAGTAGGTTATAAGGGTAACTATGTTTTGGCTAATGTAAAGAGAATGCTATGTTGTTCTTTGCCTTTGAGCAACGAACTGGGATGGATTGATGCTGATATGAAGCAGTAAATTTGGTAGAATATACTATTGTTCACCACTGACATCCTTTCCTTCAATGAGCACAGAATTTGTGCATTCCCCTCCAAAAAGAGTTTCTTTTAGTTAAAAATCAAAGGCAGACAAGTGTTCGAAAGAAGAGTTAAACAATAAAGGGTAATACCTCAGATAAGACCTTCCATAATGTCAATTTTTCATTTGCTGTTTTGTTCAGTAGTGGCTGAAGTTCATTCTTACTTGAATGAAGAATTCAAATCTTGAACAAAACTTACTCCCATTTCTGATCGAGTTGGTAAACCGTGTTAAATAAAGTGTATTGGGATTGAGATTGACATTGCAATAAGCCACAGGATTTCTACCCAATGAAAGGAGCAGATTTCTATCTCGTCAGTCTGGGTCCCAAAGTAAGACTACGGCAATGCAAGTCCCTCATTCACCCAACCCACACCGACCAACGGATGCAGAAAGAAAGCACTCTGTAGAATTTCTGGATCTGGTGTTATAGTCAGCCCCAGTCCTGACAGATAGTATCTGAGAATTATTTTCATCCCAGTGTTGACTTGGCAATTCTCAGTGGTTTCACTGATAGCCTTTTCCATTGATAGGTATCAACCCTGACAGCTGTAAAATGAATGGAGCCCTTGTTAACCACTAACCCTAGCAAATTTAATTACATTTGAATATACAGATTAGGAGCAGCTACTCCTTGTCCAGTTGTGAGAATACCGGCCTCCACCCAGCACTTCAAGCCTTCTCTGTCATTCTATAGCTTCTGATTATAACCTCAACTCTGAATTCCTGCCACCCCCCCATAACCTTTCATCTCCTTGCTTATTAAGAATCTTTTAACTTCAGCCTTAGAAATATTCAAAGACTTTGCTTCCACCACTGTCTTTTGAAGAAGAGAGTACCAAAGATTCATACCCCTTATTTTTAAACAGTGAGCCCCTAAGATCTAGGTTCTCCCTCAAGAAGAAGCATCTTCTCAGGATCTTAGGTTTCAATCAATTCTCCTTGGACCCTTCTAAAAGCTGAAGCCTAACGTATCCAATCTTTCCTCATATAACAACCCAGCCACTCTAGGTTTCAGAAGAGTAAACCTTCTTTGAACAGTTTCCAGTGCATTTACGTCCTCCCTTAACTAAAGAGGCCAGTTCTATACGCAATATTCCAGATGTGGTCTCACCAATGCCCTATATAACTGATGCATAACCTCCCAACTTTTATACTCAATTCCCCCTGCAATAAACGATAACATTCTGTTAGGTTCCCTAATTAGTTGCTGAACATGCCAGCTAACCTTTTCGAATCATACACCAGGACAGCCAAAACGCTCCACGATTTTTTTTTTACAATTTAGAGAACGTTTCTTTCTTATTTTTCCAACCAAAATGGATGATTCACATGTTGCCACATTTTGAAGATTATTGGCCAGCCACTTTAGTCCCTCTATATCCTCATATCTTCTTCACAACTTACATTCCCAGCTACCTTTGTATCATAAATAACTTTAGCAGGAACATATCTGGTGTCTTCACCCAAATCATTTATATAAATTGTAAAACATTGAAGCCCCAGCACCAATTCAATATATTACATTACGTACTGCCATTCAAAAGAAGACCCATTTATATTTCCTGTTCACCCGGCAGTCTTCTTACCTACTCAATTGTGAGTTTTTACTTTGCTGAATAGTCTTTGATGTGGCACCTTATCAAATGCCTTCTGGAAAGTAAGGTAAGGTATGTCCACCAGTTCAATTATGTTACAGGAAGAAGGGAAATAAGAAAACTGCTAGCCATGAGTTAAATTATGACATTAGGAGGAAAAGGACCCTAGTGAATTATCCAAAACATTCCCCGCTATCCAAATGTGGCTAATTGAGAATCCAGATGTGGCTAATTGCATTTCTAACTAGGAATAATATACAGCATTGTTGGGCACATGATCTCAGTTGAATCCATGGAAAATGTCTTAAACTGCCGTGGAGGAAAATAAATTCTCAATCTGCATATCAGTTGTGCAATCAAACAATCTAGGCTTGAAAACCAGCTCGCAGGATTAGTCCAGATTGCGCGTTTGGAAGTGATATTGGCTTCTGAAGTAATGGGATCTGCCTAGTTCTCCACTTAAAATCCCACGTCAGGATTTTGATAAGTCGCACGTAGGACGTCCTATTCACTTACTTCCATCATCAGCCCCTAGGAGACATTTGTAACAGATTCCATATGGATCTTACTCTTCGTTAGTCGAGGTTTTCACTGAAGGGTTAGAGTGGACGAAGAGAGAGTGGGCATCGAGCAACTGAAATACTGTTTGTGTGCATATCTTTAAAAGGAACAGGGGGGGTAAATAAAACACATCAAGCCCAAGGAAGTTATGATTTATCAGTATAAGATACTAGCTCCCCCCTCCCCACAGCTGGGACACTGTGCCTCATTATGGGCAACACACTACAGTGACAGATTCTGAAAAGTGACGAAATAGATTCACTGGAATGGTTCCAGGGATGAAGGTTACATGGAGAGGAAAAAGAAACAGATGCTGTTGTCCTGACGACAGAGAAGACTATTAGGCAATTTGATAGTCATGTAGTGATACAGTCATAGAACACAGAAACAGGCCCTTCAGCCCACTATGTTCATCCAGACCATCAAGAACCTATTTATACTACCAGTGGATCATAGTCTACTATGCCTTGGTGATTCAAGTGCTTGTCCAGTTGCTCCTTCAATGCTGTGCGAATACCTGCCTCCACCATCTTTTCCAGTCATAGAGTAATATAGCACGGATACAGGCCCTTTGGCCCAACTCGTCCATGCTGACCAAGGTGTCCACCTAAGCCGTTCCTATTTGCCCGCATTTGGCCCTTATCTCGCTGAATCGTTCCTATCAATAAATCAGCACTTGAAATCATGAAGGGCTTAGAGGGAAAAGGTTTCCAAGCGGTTGAAGATAGCGGGGGGGAGTGGAGAGAGGATGTGGCTGATGAGACACAGGGCTTCAGAGCAATTGGAATTTGTTTATTATTGTCACATGTGCCGAGGTACAGAGAAAAACTTGACTTGCATACGGTTCGTACAGATCAATTCGTTACACTATGCCATGAGGTAGTAAGATAAGATAAGATCTTTATTAGTCACATGTACATCAAAACACACAGTGAAATACATCTTTTGCGTAGAGTGCTCTAGGGGCAGCCCGCAAGTGTCCCCACACTTCCGGCACCAACATAGCACGCCCACAGCTCCTAACCTGTACGTCTTTGGAATGTGGGAGGAAACCGGAGCACCCGGAGGAAACCCACACAGGGATGGGGAGAACGTACTAACTCCTTACAGACAGTGGCAGAATTGAACCTGGGTCACTGGCACTGTAATAGAGTTACGCTAAACACTACACTACTATGCCATTGTGTGAAAGAACACAAATAACACAGGAGTACAAAGTTGGAATCTGATGACGTCACGGAGATGTGGTGGGTGGCTGGGAGTGTATCTGGGGGATGTAACAACCGTGATAAGAAATTCACGTCATTACTCATCAAGGGAAGAACTCCATTATTGTGGATTTTCAGAAAAAAATGTCTGCAATGTGACAATCTAATGTAATACTCCCAGCTTTAAGACATTGACAAGCTTGGTGTCATTAAGCTGCCACAAGGTATATGTCTTTCATGCTGCCTGGCTTGCTGAGTTCCTCCAGTATCATAGTGTTTTTTAGCTAGATTCCAGCATCTACAGTCCTTTATTTCTCCATATTTCTCACATCATTGAGCCAAGAAGAGAAAGGGATTAAGACAATTTCCTCACTCTTTTCCATTCAAGGATATTTCAGGGCCTATCCTTTTAAATGAACGCAGGTTAAGGTATGTTTTTTGATACAGCATACAGAAACGTCTGAAATTTTATGAGGCAGCAAAAGTCAGGTTCTATTTAAACAAAAGAAATATTTTTTTACTTTCTCTTTACTACCTCAGCTCTGGTGGTAGATTAAGTTTTATATTCTTTGACAAATTTTCAGATTCAAGAAATGCACTAAGCACCAGCTGCAATCCCATCCCTCAGTTCACACTATTCTGATCTCAGTTAGGAAAAGACAGCAGCTCCAGTCTGCGGAAAGTAAGGCTCCCCAAGGTCAACTTGTACAAGAATAAGAGTCCTGCAAATAGCCTTTACAAATGTTCTGAAAATTAATCTTTACTGTTCCTTCCACCTTTCAAAATTATATATCTTTTCATTTAGGTTTGGCAATGGCTATCAAGATTATTATAATACTAACAGTTTTCTAGTACTATTTTCCTTGTTCTACTAATTTATTCAAATAATTAATTCCTTTTAAACAGCTTGGGTAAAGCATAAATTAAAATAGTAAAGGCAATAATATAGTAGGTGTGCTTTAAATGGGTTGACAAAACCATTTTGCACTCAGGAAGTTCAATGTGTCAAATATGAGGGAAATGGATTAGGAAAATCTATAAAAACACATCATTCACTTCACTATTTGAAAGAAATGTAGTAAAAATCACTGTATATTCTATTAATTTTGGTGTATAAGTTCACAGCAGAAAAATATTTCTCAGCCTTCACCTCTTGGAGTCAGAAGTATAAATTCATCTTTGATCTGTACCAGTTGCCCTTGTATGCCCTTCTCATTATCCAGATTCACAAAGTCAGTGGAACCCATTAGTAGGGAATACATCATCTGTTTTGAGTCAGTAATCACAAATACATTTTGGCCTCACTGGGCTTAATTAGTTCCCTCACTAAACAGATAACATGGATCAATATACTGAAATCCAAAATGCTCTTAAGTTTTACATCATCAACAGTTTACTGACTGATAACATAACTAACCTGAAAGAAATAAAACCACTGACCTGTGTTAAAACTGCAGCTTTTAATTGACATTGATTGCCTCACTGTACAATATGAGTAAATGGGAAGATATGGGTGACCCTCTAACTGGGCTTAGTTGAGAGCTGAATGTAATGTAGTTAAATCAATTGGAATTCTGAGGGAAAGGAATTTAAATTAGTTAACTGGAAATCTTATTTTCACAGGTTGGTCCTGAGCCAGCTATTAGTCTGTGCACGTAGACTCTTTATTAAATATAACATGTAGCCTAAAAAAAAATATCCTTGCGTACCCTAAAAGAAAGATTGAAAAATGCACTTTTTAACTGGTAACAGAAATCCCATAGCTCACACAGAGGTAATTATTGTCTCTGTTTGGAGTTATTTTTGCAGTGTTAAAAATAGCACACAGACTGCTGAATTATGAAGGATTTTGCTACGTTTCATAACTGTTCCACTGAGTAGAGGTGTGGTGCAGAACTTTGAAATGGAGCATGTTAAATTAGCACTCCCCACACTATGCCATTACAAGGTCAAATGTCCCCAAAATAGCAAAAGTATTAAGTCAGATTTTGTTAGAAAACTCTTGCCAGAAGTAGTGAATTTCAGACTGATCAAAGCTCAATAATATTCAATATGAAATATTTTGGCAGTTACCATTTATTTTGCAATAAGTTTGAGCTAAATTTCTAGAATTGCAAAGTTGTCTTTAGCTTTATGTAAGTTACAAACCAGTAATGCAGCCACTCATCATCACAATCCAATTCCTTCTTCTTCAGCCCTTTTCCTCCACACCTTCTCACATACAAAAAGTGCTGGAGGGATTCAGCAGGTCAGGCAGCATCCATGGAGAGAAATGAACAGTCGACATTTCGGGTTGAGACCCTTCATCAGGACTGGAAAGGAAGAGGAAAGAAGCCAGAATAAGAAGGTCGGGGCAGGGGGAAGAGCACATGCAGGCTGGTGATGGGTGAGTTCAGGTGATGGGTGAGATGGAAGAAGCTGAGAAGTGACAGGTAGAAGAGACAAAGGGCTGAAGAAGGAGGAATGTGGTAGGAGAGGGCAGTGGACCATGGAATAAAGGGAATAAATGTCTGTGCCAAGATGCTTCTCATTCAATTTCATCCTCCACTCTGACAGCAGGCACCATACCTACTGATTGGAGAATATTTTTCACCTTCTTAAGCTGAAAATCAGGGTTCATTATCCCACTAGAATACTGGGGAGCTGCAAGGATTGTGACATCTATAGGGCCCACTTTCCAGGTTGTCACACCTGCCTGGAAGGCAACAGCTCTTTGAGCTCTGAGCAAATTCAAAGAAAAGTGTAGAACTAAAAGTAGCATTTTTGAATCCTAAATGCCCAGATGATGGAATTTGTTTATTTCTGGCACACTAAAATAACGTTGACTTTAGCACTCACACCAAATCTGGGCCCTGTCAAAATAAATCAGGAAATTGGTCAAAAATCACATTTGAAACAGCATTTGAGTGTTTTGCACTCAGAAAGAAGCACCACACACAACCCGCACAGTTCCCATTGGAACCAGACTCAATTCAGCACAGCTACCGACACATTACTGTACAGCAAACAAAGAAGAGCATCAGCCCTGAAAGAGACACTCCCCATGGCAACCATACAGCAGCAACACAATCATTATGGTTGCCATGAGGGAGAGGCACTCTGGAGGGGAGAGGAAGAGAACTTGCAGATTCTCAGAAAGGGGCATTGGAGTACTGATAAGTAAGTACATGCCAGGAGGAGGACTCATGTGCTGGAGATTTGTTGGGGTCAGCGTTAGGAGGAGCTAGCAGGAGGTGGCTTGAGTTTTCTCCTCCAGAACTCAGAATCCCCAAACAGTGGGACAATGTCACAAGAAGCTTCATGACCTCATAAGCTTCATGACCCCTTTTACTCCTCACCTTCTCACATACAGTAGTTCCTCCAGATACTAAGTGATGAAAAAATTATCCAACATCCTTCAACTTATCCTTTTCAGCTGAAGCTGCATTGTACAGGAGGAAGATCGTTCACACCTCTGAGGTCCTCTTCAGCACTCACATCCCCTTTATCATGAGCTGGGTATCCATATTCAAGCCATCACTATGCCCCCTCATGAGGGCACCCAAGTCACCTCCCACTACAGTCTCTCAGGCAACACATGCACCTGAGCCCGACAACTGTCATCACTAACTTCTCCTTCAATTGGCCTGGGGCAGTCTGAAGCCAACCCACCTAAGGCAAAAACTTCTTATAGGTCATCAAGGCCATCTGTGCACACTCAAAGGGAAAGAAAGCCATCTTCCAGCAGCTCGGCTATAGTCATAGGGAGATTACTGCAACACAGCATTTGGACAGCAAAGTCAGCCTACACAGCTGAAAAATCGGTAAGGTATGTAACATATGTGACATTGCATTTAGGCATTGACTTATTTCACTGTTATAAATCAAACACTAGCAACTGTTCAGATGTGTTCTTATTTAGAGCACATAATATATTTGTGTGCAGAGAATAGTCACACTAGTGTGGCAGCTGTTGACATAGCTATCTATCTAGTGATGCCTCACCTAGAAACATTCCTAATGTAATGCATATCATGTGAACATGCTTGAGAGAAACAGTCCTGATGAAGGGTCTCAACCCAAAATGTCAAGTTTATTTCCCTCCATAGATGCTGCCTGACCTGCTGAGTTCCTCCAGCAATTTGTGTGTGCTGTTGAGAGAAACTTTGATTACTCCAGATAGTGAATGATGTTCTCCCTTTAAAAATGATAGCTTCCCAGGGTGGTGGTGGAGGAAGATACAATAGAGGCGTTTAAGAGGCTCTTAGGTAGGCACATGAATATGCAGAGAATGGAGGGATATGTGCAGGCAGAAGGGATTAAGTGTCATTAGCTTAATTAATTTGGCACAATATTGTGTGTTGAAGGGCCTGTTCCTGTGCTGTACTGTTCCGTGTTCTGTGTTCACTTCAGCATGACAGATGACTATAAAATAAATGTGATTAATGGCATGGTTGCCATGATATTCTTGTAATGATTGTGGGTGACCTTGAAGGTGAATGTTCTTTTCTGTCTCATGATCCTTCTTCTATCTTTGTTGTGTTTTGCTTACCCAAACTGATGGTTGCAACCTCCAGGCAAAGGCGTCTTAGGAGAGGCTGAGGAATGTATGTGAAGCTGCATAAGTCATAGAATCATACAGCATGGAAACGGGCCCTTCAGCCCAACTGGGCCATACTGACCAAGGTGCCCATCCAAGCTCATCCCATTTGCCCACATCCTTCTAAACCTTTCCTTTCTGTGTACCTGTCCAATTGTCTTCTAAAAGTTGTTATTGTACCTGCTTCAACCATTTCCTCTGGCAGCTCATTCCATCGGTGTAAAAAAGTTGCCCCTCAAGTTTCTATTAAATTATTCTCCTCTCACCTTAAACCTATACCCTCTAGTTCTTGATTCCCCACCCCTGGGAAAAAGACTGAGTGCATTCACCCTATCAATGCCCCTCATGGTTTTATATACCTCTAAGATCACAATCTCCTACACTCCAAGGAAAAAAGCCCTAGTCTGTCCAAACTCTCCTGATAAGTCAGTCCCTCAAGTCCTGGCAACATCCTGTAAATCTTTTCTGCACTCTTTTCAGTTTAATAACATCCTTCCTTTCGCAGCTTGACCAAAACTGAACACAATATTCCAAGTGCAACCTCACCAGCACCTTGCACAACTGCAACAGAACCTCCTAACTTCTATACTTAATGCCCTAACTGATGAAGGCCAGTGTGTCAAAAGCCTTCTTCACCACCCTGTCTTCCTTCAGGGAACTATGTACCTGAACTCCAGAGTCCTCCAGTTCTACAACACTCCTCAGGGGCCCTACCGTTTACTATG
>JARFYF010000055.1:18643238-18655113 GCA_030265395.1 Rhina ancylostomus
TCTTTACACCAACCGGAGTAAGTGAGAAAGAGTTTGTCAAAAGTGATAGCTTGTGCAGTACATGGATCACATCCAGTTAGTGAAATGTGCTGCTTCCACTGCTGAGACTTCACCAGTTCTTCTCCATGGTCAATTAGTATAATGGTGTAACATGAACCTCATGGAGTTCCATGAGGGAGTTATCATTGCTGAATGAATGCGGACTCCATTGGTTTGAAACCTTAGTGGCTCAGTCTCTCTCCCCATTTCATGCCAATGTGATCTGCATATTGTGAATGCATTACTCAGCCACATTAGCTACAACACTGACTTGTCACCATAAATAATGAACAGCAGTTCAAAGAGTTTAAGCTCTTGACTAATATTTATTCATGCAGAGTGGAACTAGCCAAAGGAAGGTGTTTTTTTAAGCAAGAGTTATTATTGTTTAAGCCAGTTGCCACACATCAGGAAATAAAGATTTATTGCTTTAGGCAATTAAATAACTGGATTGGGATTCATTCAGTTATGTTATCAGTGCAACCAGACCTGCACAGCAGGATGTAAAGGGATTTTATGCATCATTTGGGCTCTCCCAGGTGACTTTTGGCCTACGTTGTTAGTGTTAAGGATTAGAGCAAGAAGAAGGTTATCTGGTTTGCTTTGAAGAGTATGCATTGGCAAGCTCCTTATGTAAAGCTTCCTATCTTTTATAGCCTATGTGGACAACATTCCCCTCCTTGGCTCATCTGGATGAGACTATTGATGTTACTCTAGGACATCTCCCTTGTAACCATTCCTGCTGCACCTGTGGATCTTCATTTTCTGGGTCTCCATGCTGCTCCTCCATTAAGGGAAGAATAGATGAACAAACCTGAACAGCACAGTGAAATGGGGAAAACTGGGTAATATCCCCATTGCTCTGGGGCTCGTAGATGACAAAAGGGAATATAAGGTAACCCTCAACCGTTCCATGGGTGATGAATAACACCTTTTGTCCATGATGCAGTATCCATATCCTGAGTTGGTAGGACCTAAGGTCTTTACAAAGTGGGACCTATCCCATGCATATGTACAGTTAAACATGTGGAGGAACCCAATACTATCTAACAATCACCCTCATGAGGTGCCTTTTTCATTTATCGAACTACTCAGTGGTATGATGACACCATCTGAAATATTTCAGGTCACCATGGACAAGCTGTTATACTTCCTGCTGCCTCGGGGAAGTAGCCAACATAATCAAGAACCCCTCCCACCCGTCATTCTCTCTTCTCCTCCCTTCCATCAGGCATAAGATATAAAAGCTTGAGAACGCGTACCACTAGGCTCAAGGACAGCTTCTATCCTCCTGTTATTGACTCTTGAATGGACCTCTTGATCTCTCAATCTACCTCATCATGTCCCTTGCACTTTATTTGTCTGCTTACACTGTACTTTCTCTTTGAATGTAGCAATATATTCTGCATTCTGTTTCATTTTCCTTTTGTACTACCTCAGTGTACTTAGGAATAGAATGATCCGTCGGAATGGCATGGAAACAAACATTTTTCACAGTATCTCACTCAGTACCTGTGACAATATTAAACCAATTACCAAATAGTGTCCAACGGTCTCAATGCAACCAAGAGAATATTTTGATCACAACTGGCACTAAGAGGGACAATCTCCAAATACTTCTAAGGGTTTTCAAGAGGTTTCAGGAGTATAAAATTAAGATCTATAATACTAACAAAAACTGCGTACAGCTGGTCAAGGAAAAGGTAGGCCATTATCAAGGCTAGAAATCCTGAAAGTGTCACTGACTCTTTTCTCGACAATGGTCCGGTACTGTGCTAGGTTTCTGCCAGATTTTGCAACACTATTGACACTGCTGCATCAACTCTTGAAGATAAATGAACTATGGCGATGGGGAAGTATAGAAAGAAAACAAATCATAGGACCTCTGCAGTGGAAATCTTAGTAGCAATTCCTTCTTTGTGCTCCATGACATCACCATGTACATGGTCTTGGAGTCAGGGCAGTTATAAGACAGATTATGAACAGTCAGAAAATCTTAATGGCTTTCTCTCCCATGCACTAACAAAGAGTGGAATTCTGCTCAGACAGAAAAGGAAGCATTGTCAGTCATATCTGGGATAACAATATTTCACCCGTTCATTAGGTAGACTGTTCACGTTAGTTAGCGATCAGAAACTCTTTTTATCCATTCCTGGACTCAAGTTCGTGATTCCACTATGGCAGCCTCAGGAATGAGTTCATCAGTGGACCATCCTCCAGTGCTAACATGATTATGATACTGAATACCAAGCATTCAAACAGAATGCTGTAGCAGATGTATTATCAAGATTGCCTTACCAATACCTTAATACAAACATAGAGAATGCAATACTCCTGATAGGCAGCAGAGGATGGTCCCCCCACAACATAGAGATGCAAAATTGACAATAAACTTGATGCTAGACTTTATTACACCAGTGATGCCAATTTTTGATCTTATTTCCCTTGTAATTCATGGCAAATTTTAGTTTCATAAAAACAAAATTAATTAATAAATTCTGCTTAATTTCTGAGATTTCCTTCTGGTTTATGATGATGCACAGGTCCAGCCCCAACTCACAGAGATGCATCAAACAATTTGACTAGCTTGGATCGGCGTGAGACATTCACTACATTCCCTAATAAGGAACATCTTCCTAGAGGTAGTGTTGCATAGATTGCTGCTTGCAATTGGCCCCGAGTCAAACCCCCCCACATTCCTGTTATTGGTCAGCCAAGCTATCAATACGCACTGTCTCCTGATGTTACTTGGAAACTGAGTTGACTTTTCAATACCAGCTTGAATGATGCTTGAAAATCAGTTAAATGACCTTTTCTCCAATGCCCAATATTTTAGTCATTAGTGAACGGGCATCTTAGGAAAATATTTTAAACACAATCAATCATTGGTCCTCTGATCCTTCCCCCTCCTGGATTACCCTCAATAATATTCTGGAAATCAGTCTCTAACTCCTGGAAACTCTAGGGCAATGCTAGAAGGATGTGTTTCAAAATGTTGGCCAGCAGATTCATTTTAAACAGCCTGTACTATAAAAATTATCCTACAACATCTGTATTAGAAAGGAATTCATTTGAAATTTCTCTGACACCTTCAATATACTGAGATGAGAACAAATTTTTAATGGAGTACCCCTTGCCCATGATGTATCTCAGCTGCAAAGTAACTTTTTCCTGCCACTCACAATAACTCCTATTGTGGGAAGAATAAGGCCGAGCTGTGCTTAGTAGATCCCTGCTAAAAATAGAATCATTACGAACCAGAACCACTGGTGCTTGGTTAGAAGATCAAGAGACCCTGATTTTCATTGGAGACACTGGAACAAAAAATTATCAGTTGAATTTCTCCATTATTGCCAGCTCCAACATTCAGGCTTTGTACATACTGTGGGGCTCTTTCCAGAGAGTGCCAATGCACATTGCCAACCAAAAAAAATTCAAACTAAACCAACTCAAATGGTATTAACATATACAGAAAGTCCCGTGCATAAAAAGGGTATTGATCCATATGTGAAACGAGAAAACATTGCTAAATCAAGGCATTGTGGCTCTAATGAAACACACAAATGTGGAACCAAAAGCATTAGAGACCACAAGATAGTAACTGCATTCCAACCCTTGATTAGTGCTGCACCAGAAACAAAAGTAAAATAAGGTCGCAATATTTGTGCTTTGCATATGTGTTTGCATTGTGACCACAAATGTGCAAAAGCAAAGGGTTAAACAGAATGTTTTTCATTTGGCATAACCAAACTCATATCCTTCCTGACTAATAAAACTATTGTAGAGAGAAACAACATTCAAATAATCTTTCTTTATCCGCTGTGCCAAGTTGGAATAGATAAATAATGTGTTTCATTGTGAATGCTCTGGAAGGAAAGGTTCATTAGAAATCAACCAATCTGATAATATAACCTATAGAATCTGAAATAAAGGGTCATCAACTGGAAATGTTGACTGTTTCTCTCTCCATACATGTTGACTGACCTTTTATTTTAGATTTCCAGCATCTGCAGGGCTTTGCTTTTCAAAGATTAAGAGGAGGTTTGATGGAGGTGTTTAAAGCCAAGAAGCCATGTGGAACACTTATGTTCAGTCCACATTTAGTTCAGAGCTCCCCAGTGTCTACTACTTCAATGTTCTATCCCACTCTGACCTTACTGTCTGTGGCCTCTTGCGTCGTTATAATGAGGGCCAACATAAATTTAAGAAACAGCACCTAATATTCCATCCAGGCATAATGCAGCCTTCCAGCCTCAGTGTAAAATTCTACAGCTTCAGCTTGCTTACTTTCTCGCTTTCTGTAGAGGTGGTCACCTCAGCTATAAGATATTGTCTCTCGCCATTGGCATGGCCTGATCCACAGGGCATGTCCTATAGTCCTGCATTTCACAATATTTATACTCATTTGTCTGTATTCTCACACTCTAATTTCTGTTATTTCAAACTTATTCTTCATTTTCTCTCTCACTCACTGCTCCACTTACCCACCAATCAGATGACCTCTACAATTTATTACCATGGCACCCCTAGATTCACCTTATCAGAAATATTTCTTTTATCCTATCCATCCCTCACTCCACTGTCTCTGCAAACGGGGTTCCTCAGGGATCCATACTGGGACCTCTACCATTTGTGATGTATATAAATTACATGGATGAAAATGTACATGGGTGGGATAGTAAATTTGCAAATGATATGAAGATTGGTGGTGTTATGGATAGTGTAGAAGACTGGCAAAAGTATACAGCGGGATATAGATGAGTTGAAGGTATGGGCAGAGAAATGGCAGATGAAGTTGAACCTGGCTAAATGTGAAGTGTTGCACATTGGGAGATCAAATGTAAAGAGACAGTACATTGTTCATGGTAAAATCCTTAACAGTGTTGATGAGCAAAGGGATCTTGGGGTCCAAGTTCTTAGCTCCCTGAAAGTGGCTACACAGGTTAATAGGCCAGTAAAGAAGGCACACAGCAGGCTTGCCTTCATTAGTCAAGACATTGAGTTCAAGAGTCATGAAGTTATGCTGCAGTTTTATAAAACTTTAGTTAGGCTGCATCTGGAGTATTGTATTCATTTCTGGTTGTCCCATTATAGGAAAGATGTGGAGGCTTTGAAGAGGTGGCAGAAGATGTTTACCAAGATGCTGCCAGATTAGAAGGCATGTGCTATGAAGATAGGTTGGACAAACTTGGGTTGCACTCTCTGGAGCAGCAGAGGCTGAGGAGAGGTCTGATAGAGGTTTATAAGATTATGAGAGGCATAGATAAATAAAGCCAGTTTCTTTTCCCCAGGGTTGAAATGTCTAATACCAGAGGGCATGCATTTAAGGTGAGAGGGGGAAAGTTCAAAGGTGATGTGCGGGGCAAGATTTTTACACAAAGAGCGGTGGGTGCCTGGAACGCACTGCCTGGGGTGGTGGTGGAGGCAAATATGATCGGGATATTTGAGAAGCTCTTAGATAGGCACATGAATGTGAGGGAAATGGTAGGATATGGACATCGTGCAGGCAGAAGGAATGAGTTTAGTTGGGCATTTTACAACTAATGTAATTGGCTTGGCACAACATTGTGGGAGGAAGGTCCTGTTCCCGTGCTGTGCTGTTCGATATTTGACATAAACCTAACCAGTTATTTTCTCTTCACAGTTTTGATGAAGAATCTTCAATTTGAAGCATTATCTCTATTTCTATTTCCACAAATGCTATCTGACTTATTGAGTACTACCAGCATTTTCAATTTTTTTGTTTCAGATTTCTAGCATTCCCAGTTGTTTGATTTCATTAAAGAGATACAAGGAGAACCACTACCAGTGCCAAAACAGTCAACAACCAAGAGCACAGATTTGAATCAACTGGCAAGAGAACATGACGAATTTTTTTTTATCAAGAGGGTGCCTTGGACTCGGGGTGAAAGATCTTCCAGTCTCATGATTCAACAGTTTCCAAAAAAGAGTTAGACTTGTGAAGGATTGTTTTTAAAGCATGAGGAAAGAGTGGAGCAGTGGGACTAATTGGCTGTTCCTCTAATTAGTAAAGGGGCCCAGTGTTTGAAGACAAACCACACCTCATCTATTATCAGTGAACCTGTCTAGAATTCTAATTTTAAAAAGCAGACAATAAATCAAGAACTTGTAATCAAATAGTTTTTTTTAGAAAGAGGAATTTATTCATAAGAGTTTTAACCACTTTATCCTGCAAAATGGGAATAAGTTTGTTTCACTGGGCATCAATTGCACACTATTATAATCAATCGCTGGGCCAGGACATAACATATTAACCCTGCACAGTTTTTATATCAATATGAAATAGGATTCAACTCATATTCCAAAATTCAATGAACCTGTCTCTGCAGACTGTTAACAATTTGATGCCTACTTTCACAAGTGATTTTTTGGGGGAAGAAAAGCAATTAAAAAATCATTATTTCTGAATCTAGTTCTTAAATGGTCAATCATAATTCAATTAAAGTACATTGCATCTTGCTGAGAAAGCAATTATTTACATACAGAAAGCTGTTATGGCTTTAAGAATAGTATTGAAACAGTCCAGTGAGGCCCTTTGTAAACTTGCTTTGGTGCACTCCAATTTTCCTTATTTTTATCAGAAGTGAGAAACAGGTAGGTGCAAGGCCAAGTGCTTAACCATGTAAAGTAACGCCAAGAGTGACCACTCATCTCTATTTGGTCAAACTTCCCGTGCCGTACCTCACAAGGACAGCTAACAGCAGTGGTGGTTGGAGGGACTACCTTTTAAGGTCCCACACGACCGGAAGGAACTGAGAAAATGAGACATTGAAGAACATGGGAAGTAAGGGAAGAGGGGGGTTAGATTGGCTGGGTTATTAAAATGTATAGACACTGGGCAGGATGAAGATCAAATTGAAGAAGACTCTGCTGAGGCAAAGGAGGAAGCAATATGTTGTAGAGGGCACAGTACAGCCTTGGATGGCATTCTCATGATCTGCTCTCGAAGTCTTTAGGATGAGACAAGGTGCAGGATAAGTGAGTAGCATGATCATCCGTCCCTTTGTTAGGATAGTCCTGACTGATAACAAGATACAGCCCTATTCATATGTTGACTTACTGTGAGATAGCATTGCAATGGGAAGCAAGGAAGTCCGGAGGCAGCAGTGGAGAGAGACAGGAGGGCCATGAGCAGAGGCAGCAGCAATGGGGATGAAAGGCACAGAGCACCTCAGCCTAAGCTCACTTCTCTTTGAGTTGAGTTCCCTGCCTGCTTTGGTCCAGTGCTTCAGTTCCTGGTCAGTCAGTTGAGGTACCCAGTGCTGACAGAAATGTATTTGCTACCTGACCTGCAGGGAACTGGTCAATCACGACCAGCTTCAGGAACCTGGCCACGGGTGAGACCAATACCTGCTCCCACTCTACCTCTTAAGTATCATTGCCAGTGGAGATTGAGGGGGAAAAAAACATTTATTTGGAAGCGTAATTTACTGCTTACAAGAACTTACAGTTGGGACCTAAGTCAGTCTCTGACAGCAAGGCCCTTTGCATTGCTGCTCCATAACAATGGATATCAGTGGCCATCATCTTCCATAAAACTGCAGTGTTACCAGAGCCAAAACAGTACCCACTCAGAAAACTAGCCAGACCATGTCCTTCGTTTTGTTTTAACTGCTTGTGTCACACATTATCATTTTAAAAAGCTGGTCACACTGGGTCAGCTTCCAGAAACAGGCCCAAGGCTTCTCATGCACTAAAATGTGACCACATGTTGTAAGTTAACTGTATTAACTATGCCCGTGAGTACTACTGGGTATTGCACTTTGATGGATCTCTAAATACTATATCTCATGCCCAGCACAAAATACTATTTCTCCAAAACTACCAAACCCATGTGTTCTCTGAACTAAAACATGATCTTGTGCATCAACTAACCTGTGGAGCAAAGCTGAAAAATTTGAAGGGATTATCCTGGTTTTCTAGGTGCAAAACAAGTACCTGCTCACTTTGGCAGGGAGGATGCATATTGATGAGGGCCAGGCTGGACAGTAATCCAAAGCCTGAATCCCTAACCTAAATGCAATTCATTATTTTTGCAAACATGGGGCCAAGCCCCAGTCCGTAGCTCATTGAGCAAAGCGCGATTGCTTATAGCACAGTCTGCCTTAAGCCAATGCCATTGTTCAAGACAAAACCACTGTTTTGGAAAGAGTTCCACAAATACAAGATGAACTACAAAACCTCTTAGGATTAATTGCAGGCAATTTTTTTTTGAGCCAATCATAAAATCTGCAGTGAGAAATATGAAATAAATTCCCTCTTTGTTCTACAAATTTGCATGAACACACAAGTAAATGCGCATCTGCTGAATGACCACAACAACCTAATTGTTCTGGGAAATGCATTCATCTTGTATTTCCATTTATCCACATTGCCATTCTTTCCTATGTTATATATCCTTAAACAGCAATGTTGTGGTTGTAAATATACACTGGCTTTTTAGGTTATAATCACAGAGAGCTTCCTGTATCCTGGAAGTATAACTTCACGTGGTTTGGATTTGCAGTTTCTATTATATGCAATTAGGAACTGCCTGCAATTTATCAACAAAGAACACAAGTCACACATAATTCAACTGTATGACTTTGCTGCCATATTGTTAGCTGTTAGCAGAGCAGAAAAACCAGAAGCTACAAGATCTTGCAAATAGGTAAATATACTGAAAAATATAACAAGCTGTTGTAAGATGGGATGTTGCAACAAATATGTCCAAATATCATGATTTATATATAAGGCCTTTCATTTCAAATGCCACTGGAAACTATCACTTGACAGAATGATCATTTGGTCTTTGGAAGATTATTAAAGCACAGATTCCAAAGGCCCAACGTTATAATGCCATAGTCTCAAGTAAATTTCCATGTCATCTGATGTCAGGTCATTACAGTTGATAACCATGCAGTTGGAAGCCATTGATACTATTGATCCAAGCTGATCGGTTATTGAAAAAAAATAAACTGCTGGAGGAACTCAGTGGGTCAGACAGCATCTGTGGAGGCAGAGGGAATGTCAATTTTGTGGGTCAAGGCTCTGCTTCAGGACTGCCCATCCGCCAAGAATCAAGAGTTATTTTGTGACACTGTATATTGGGTTCCAGGGTGAATTATTAATTTATTTCTTAGCACGATAGGATTAATGTGTTAGAGATGTTCTGAATCCAGCTCGACTAAGCTGGTTACTAGTTACTAATAACCAGAAATGTCCCTTGCTGTGCTGAAATGATAATTATAATTATTGGTCTAACAATTACTTCAAATTAACATTATGTGTTAAAATAGAAGCAAAAAATTGTGCAGATTTGGTGATCTGTGCAAAATGCCTACTATTAGCATTGATGGAAATCACAAAATTAAAAAAATGATTACAGGACAGAGGTGACTTTTCCAAAAATATCTCAGTCTTATAGAAAGAACAGAAGACATATAAGCAAGCGCAAGTCATGCAGCCCTCCAAGTCTACAGTGCCATTCAGTAAGATTGTGGCTGATTGAGAACCTCATCCACCTTCTCCATCCTACCCAACATAACCCTGAATATCCTCAACAACTGAGCCCTCACAGCCCTCTGGGATAAAGAATTTCAAAGGCTCATAAGCTGAATATAAAGGCTTATCCTGAGAACACACATTCTTGTTCTAGATTCTCCAGTTCTGAGGATATAACCTCTCAGCATCTATTCTGCCAATCTCTGTCAGTGATGACTCTGCCCATTGCACTGTAGCCATAAAGCACACTGGGGTCTAAATGTCATTCCACACATAATTTTGCATAGCCAAGTTTTCCAATTGTTTTATGGAACATTATGATCATAAAGAAGTACAGATTACATGTGAAACAGACTTAATAGCCTGCTGAAAATAACCACAAATGCATACTCTAACATTACAGAACATTAGAGGTTCTTCTCTCTAGATAAAGGCATGAGGTATATGTGATCTGTAAAGTACTATAAAGGGAATCAGCATAATAATCTAATCAATATTACAAGTTACAGTCATCACTGCTGTTTCAACTGAAAGCACCAGTTTTGGTGCTTTAGGAGTGGCTATGGGAGTAAACACAAACCAGACCCCAGCTATCGAATTGTACTACATCACATTTTAAAATCATTAATCTTTATCAGAACTCCAGTAACGTGGATAATGGGACAAGGTACAAGCATGCTCTAAAAACATTCCTGGACAGTTTGAAAGATCTTCCTCCCTCATTGCCTATTTTCTGATTACACTTCCAATACAACCAAAAATGATATGATTTCATATTTGATTCTGCTTTTGATTTCATACTTTGGATTTGCAACATACCCTACATTTATGAGTAACTAAAAAACTGCTTACATTTCATGGGAGAAAACTGCAGGCAATCAAATAACCCTGCAGGTAAACAGATATAAGGGGTAATTTTGTGATTATGTGGCTAGCAGGAAACTGAGTTTGAGGAATTGAGGGATGGAGGACTGTGGTCAGAAATGTGGTAACTCTATATCCAATAAATGTTTCCAGCAAGCAGAACACCCCACTGGGAGCTCAGAATTACTAGTTATCCCCAGAGAGCAAATGAAATCTTGAAAACTACAAACATTGTAATACATTGCATTGCCTACAATGCAACAAAGATTAATTTCTGATTATTTGGTATACCCTTGCCATTGGATTCAGGTTTGTACTTTGTCAAGGATTGTGTGGTTGCTGTCAAGCTCCTTCCTCCTTCCGATGCCATGAGTCAATGTGGATGAATTTCAAGCTCTCCACCTTCCACCTATGAAATAATGTACCACTCATGGAACTGTCCTGCTAGTGGGACGGGATATGACAGGACAGGTCAGGACATACCCAGGGATTCTCATGAAGAACCTGAAACATTCTCTGCAAGGTATAATTCGGAGAGCACAAATGACAGCCTTTTGCTTGACAAGTCATGGAACAGCACTCCTAATTTTGACACCAGTCTCCAGATGTTCAATAGGAAGAATTTGCTGGTTGATGGAGCTGGGAACAACTTCTCCATGCCCAAATCTTGTATCTAGCTCGGTGCTGAGTGTTTGTACAGTTTCATTCTTATGTTTTAAAATGGCTGTTTTGATACAATAGGATGATATTTCCAAGGACTATTAAAAGTCAAGCACATTGCTATTATTCTAGAGTAACTCATCAGCCAGACTGGGTAATGGTGGATGTTCTCCTTCCTTAAAGGACAACTGGATGAGTTTTTTTGACAGTCTGGTCAATTAATGAGATTATTTTTCTTAATTTCCTATTATTTAATTAACTCGATTTAAATTCCCCAACTGCCTTGATGGAATTTAATTATGCATCACACATAAATATTGATGTGCCAAATCTATCATTTTCTTTAAAAATTCCATCAGAAATAATTAAAGCAATTTATCTGTGAAATTTGTTATTTCCTATACCTTTTTCAAATGTGTTTATGTTGCACCTTCTTTTATCCAAAGATGGGCATTGAACCATTGAGAAAAATAATCTGTTTTGTTTTCAAAAATAGAAACCTATGGTGCTCTCTCTAAATTGTCAAAGAAATGTAATATATTTCTAAATACATGAAAGGTTTGTTGGCAGACTGTGTGGGAGATGAGGATGTGAATTTGTGACTGAAGTTCCTCACTGCCAAGTTTCAAAACATTAAGAGGAATACTGTTTGCTCCCAAGGCTTTGTTTCTCAATAGAAACATGCTTTTGTTCCCCTACTTCTTCTTGGTATGGGTTTGCCAGTGACAATAATGTCAAGGACAGAGTTGTGATTGAGGAGTCCTTCAAAATGTTCCTTCCAATGGGTGTTGACTGCCTCCATGTCCAC
>JARFYF010000055.1:18732552-18743248 GCA_030265395.1 Rhina ancylostomus
ATTCAAATGAGTCTTTAGCCTCTTTCAATATAAAAAAAAGACAGATCTTAGTAGATATGCATTTGTTTAAGCTGGTTAAAACGGCCAGAGGAAAACCAATATATGCTCTATATTGCAGCATACGTCATGTCACCAGACTCACACTTAAGGACCATATATTACACAAGGCATGGTGTTGAGACAGACACCTTAAAGAGAGAGCAGGTGAGGAAGGAGTCTTTAAAATTTAATGACATTTTTTCAGAATACTGAATCTAAAAGTTATGTAATAAAAATTCTGCACAACAGTAGAGTTATTTGCATCTTACCTTGGTGAAAAGTCCTTGTGCCTCTTTCGCATTGCAGGGGAAGGAGACATACTCCGTGACAATGAGCGATGGCGCCTTCTTCGAACTTCCCCGTTCTTTGCACTTGAACGTTTTGGTGCTTCATCTTCAGAGGAGGAGGAAGATCCAGACTCTGTGTAAGGCAATATTCACCTAATTAAGCTAATCAGCACTGCAGAGATCAGATGATTTATACCAATCAAGCAAAACCACTGAATGCACAAGACTGCAAAGTGAGTTAACCATTTTTCTTAGAAAAAATCCTCCACCAGAAAAACAATACATCTTCAACATTTCAACAATTGTTCAGCACTTCAATTTCATTTCAAATTACCTCCATTAGAAACAATCACGAAGTCACTAAACAATGTCAATGATATACATCTCATTGAAAACAGGCTAGATGGTACGGATTAGCCTCAAATGTGAGTAATACCATTTTACAATACAAAGCACAGGTTTCAAAACCATTCACAGAAACATTTTTCTTATGAGCTAGGCAAACACATGTCAGAGTTTTGTTGCTCATATCCAATACATGAGATTGAAGAACAATGTATATTTTTAAGAGTTTGATGTTTCTGTCCCCCACTTTCAGCTGATTAAAAAGCAACAAAAGACAAAGCAGAAGTGTATTTTTTGGTCATTAATAATAGTCAGCAATATACTGGTGGTGACAAAAGCTAGAACTTCAAATATTTCCCATAACGAAGAGAACCATAAGTAATCAATGTAAATTGGCAATCCATTTTGAATAAATTTTGTAAATATTCTTACGGACCTGCATTCCACAACGATTCCAATGGAATGACTAAAAAGTACTGATGACAAATTTAAGTGCTAAACCTTTACCAATATATCATAGTGAATCAGTAATTTTCAAGTACATAAGTACATCCACTGTTACCAGTTGGTCAGGTATCATGTTCAAAAATGTAAACATGAACCAACAAAAATCTGGTTTGTCCTACCAGAAGTGGTCTGCTGATTCTGTTTGCGATACTGGCGCCGTTGTTGCACAGATTCCACTCCTGCAGCCTTGCCACCTTTATCATCTTCTGCAACAATAGAAAAATTAATAACTGCTTTCCAAACCCAATCATTAATGCTCCTACCTATTACATACACTTTCAACTGGACACCATGGAAAAGAGACTATGGTTATTTTAGCACTTGAGCCACAAGGATTCTCTTACTGATTTCCAGAACCAAAGAACTGGGACATAAAGAGCATCTCATACAGCTGTCAGGAAAAAAAAGCAGCTTCACTGATATTCTCTAAGAAAGGAAGCACGTCTTTCTTACTTATCCAGTCTGATTTGGGTGCAACTCCAGTCCTGTAATAATGTGGTTGGCTTTAACTGCCATCTAAGGTGGCCTATTAAGCTGGTCAATTGTACCAAGCCTCTAGAAAGGAACAGAACAATAAAACCGATTGGAAATGAGCAAAAAAAATCTGCCTCCACAGATACTGCTTGACCCACCACGTTCCTCCAGCAAAGTCAGGGATAGTCAGCGTTTCAGTTCAAGACCCTGCATCAGGACTGAGAATGCAAACGGAATATAGGCAATATAAAGAGGTGACAGGGAGGGGTGAGACGGTCACCAGTAGGTAATGTTGAATGAGGTGAGGTGGGGGATGAGAGGGGGAAGTATTACGACAGAAGCTTGTTGGTAGAAACATACAAATAAAATTGGGCAGATGGTTTCCACCTATCACCCATCAGCCTCTATCTCAATACCCCCTCCCCCACCTAGCTCCATCTGCCTATCATCCCTCACCTCACCAGGTTCCAACTATAACCTACCCAATCCCTGTCTCACCCCTCCCTCTCACCTCTTTACACTGCCTATCTGCCTTCTACACTGTCAGTCCCGATTGCTGGGTCTTGACCTGAAACCTTAACCATCCCTTTGCCTCCACAGATGCTTGGCCCACTGAGTTCCTCCAGTAGTTTGTTTCTTGCTCCCGATTCCAGCATCTGCAGTCTCTTGCGTCCCCAGATGAATGGAATCTAGGTCCACCTTGACATCTAATCAAGATATGGCACTCAGTTGCTGCAAAGCCCTCATAATCATTTGAGAAATGCTGTCAAGTTGGGAGAACTGTGGCAAAGACAAATTATCCAGAGCTGTGGATATCATGAGCCATCAGCAGCAATAATACGAAGATTTATGAACCAGCATCTCCCTCATTTTACCATAACTGCTATTCTGTGGGCTAATACTGGTTCAATGAAAGGTGAAGCAGCACGAGGCATATTAAAAATTAGGTGTCAATCTGGTGAAGCTACAACACAGGACCACATACAGACCGAAGAACAAAAGCTGCATGCAAAGGTCAGCTTAAGCAATTCCACCAACAGATCAAAACTCCACTGTGCTGCTACACTCAGTCTCGAATGGTGATGGAAAGAAGCTTGCTCTATAAATATACTGATCTTGAATAAAGGCAGAGTCTATCAAGGGAGTCTGAGAGACAAGGTTAAAGCATTTGTAATCATCTTTGGCTGCAAGTGCCAAGTGGAAGATCTATCTATGCTTCCTCCCA
This sequence comes from Rhina ancylostomus, assembly GCA_030265395.1. Classification (NCBI taxonomy): domain Eukaryota; kingdom Metazoa; phylum Chordata; class Chondrichthyes; order Rhinopristiformes; family Rhinidae; genus Rhina; species Rhina ancylostomus. The sequence continues at coordinate 18,735,430 of JARFYF010000055.1, forward strand.
AGGTCTCCACCAAAACAGTCAGTCTTCAGCCATTTAGATTCTCACCTTGAGTTCTAAACAGTTTTTTGATATCACAAGGTTCACTAAAAGATTGTAGAGTTATCATCATACAGCAGAGAAACAGGCCACTTGGCCCACCATGCCAACCAGTGGGGATGCACCCATTATTAATCCCATCTTCCAACACTTGGTCCATAGCTTTCCAGACCAGACAACATTCAAGCTGCAGTGAAGACCTGAGCACAAGAATTAGCTGTGTCTCAAACAAGCTGTTCTAGTACAGCTGCAACACCCAACAATATAAAACTGCTCAAGTATGCTCCCTCAACAAAAAAGAGAATCCAATCCTAATAATTATTATCCCATCAGTTTCGGTTTAATCAGCTGCAAATTAATGAAAGGTGACTGGAAGCAACAATTACTCATCAGAAAACAGCTCAGTTACACTTTCACGAGGACCTCTGAGGTGCATACCTCAATAAACATGAACAAAAGAATTGTATTCCAGCTACAAGAAATGAGTGCCTGCCCTTAACATGAATAAAGTGAGAATGCTGTCAGACACTGCGGAGAGTTACGACATTGTGGAGTCTAGATTAGGAGGGGCAGAGCCAGGAGGGGACTTAAATATGGGGATGAGTAATTTAAAATTAAGACCTAATGAGAACAGAACTCATGGCAAGAACAATAGGATGTGAACTATCTGATTCATCTTAAATGCATGGGAATAGGATAAAATTGTAGCAATATAGTATTTTTTGAACAAGCATTAAAACAATTCTATGTTCTCCAACACCAAGCAGCCAGTAGTTGGCATTAATATCAGAATTCTAATAACCAGAGGAAATAGAAAACCTTAAAAATACATTTCATAGTGTATGTTCCTAGACAGATGCTAACAGATGACATTTTGGATCTCTGCTCTTTCACTTTTAAAGATCATGGGAGTTAATACAAAGTATGGCAAAACTGACCTGAATCTGATGGTTCTGATCTTCTTGGTTTAGGAGGAGAAACAGATTCGTGCTTCACACTACCTTTCCGTTTCGGTGCTGTAAGTAAATAATTTAAATAGTCTAGTTAACATATGCATTTAACTGAGCATCAATTAATCCATTTATTTTTTTCCTAACCATTCATTAACCTGTGCTACACAGCATTTCCCAGACACCATAGATACAAAAGATGCTAAAAGTTCTCTGCTCTACTTTGCTAGGGGTGATTACACAGAACCCCCATGGGGCTATATCTAATTTCCTTACGCTATTAAAAGAAATAACAATAGAAAATGTCAATATGATCATGATTCCTATCTCTTAAGAACAGTACTACTGGAAATTTTGTGTGAGAGTGCACAAATAGCAACAGTGAACACATTAGCTACAAGAAAACAAGTTAGGTTACAGCACTTCAAAAGAACGAGTCTATCCAATCAGATTAAGTAATCTCCCAAAGAGGTAGGTTTCACTGAAGCATAGATATAGAAGTATTCTAATCTTCTCAAACTACATCATGTCTAAACTTGGAAAAAATTAGGAGTGATACTGTTGATCCTTCGCTTAAATATTAAGACATTTGGAGTCCATTTATTCAATACTTTCATATAATATAGATCCCTTTTCAATTTAAAGGAAGGAATGGAGTTGACAACGTAATATTGCTGTTTTTATTGAGAAATTGCAATCCAGTTTTTTCTTTCTTTTTAAATTTCATTTTTTTGAAATGTTTATAGTTTAGTTTGTTATATCATTTACATTTTTTATTGATTTGGGGATTTTTTTATATATACAATAAATCTTTTTCTTCTCTTTTATATATTCATCTACTAAGAGATCGTGAGATTTAGAGATTTTTTTTAATATTATTACTTTTTATGATTATCTATGTCATGATTGCTCTCTTGGTCTCTTTGTATTACATGTACAAACATTGATGTTAAATATTAATCTATATTAATTTGGAAACTAATAAAAAGATTGAAAAAGAAAGAAGTATTCTAATCAAAATTATCTGTATATTTATTTGAATAAAACTTACCTGGCCTAGCAGGAGAAATAGAGGTATAACCTTTCCTTGAACGATTCACGTGTGGAGGAGAAGACAATCGTGGCCCTTTATGAGCTGGACTTGTCGCAGTCACAGGTGATCGATGTCGTCTCCTGGGAGGGGTAGCAGGACTTGGGGAAGATCGGCGAGGTTTGCGGGGAGGACTAATTGATATACGTTTTGTCTTCTTTGGAGGTGACCTTGATCTGGAAGAGGAAGAGGAACTACTGCCCGAGGAAGAAACTGAGGGAGATCGACGCCTATGGGAATCAAGTTGAAATATACTGTAAAATTGCATTTTAAATGCTTTGCCACTCTCTCCCCACTCCATTACTGAAAAGCAGCAAGATATCAAGTTAATTCCCATAGCTGTTTAGAAGTAAAGGTGGATCAATGAAACCATAATAAAACTTTACACAAAATTTCATTGAATAAAATGAACAGTTATTAGCCAAAACAAATGGAAGTGGCCTGCTCAGAAACATGAACTTCAAAACCTCCCTAAAGGAGAAAAATTTACTGTCACTGTCAAGATTTCCCTTCCTTCAGAAGTTCAAGACAGATTCCAGCTCCCACAGTTACACTTCTTCAAACAAGTTGAAGAAACTTCAGACTTGAAGGTATTCTTGCCCTACACAGAACTTCCTTGGCACTATTACTCTTGCTCGGGCAGAAAAATCCAAAGCTTTCAGATTTCTTAAGGATATGCTATTTTTATGCTATTCTCCTGACAGCTATTGGTTGCAAACTTCAAAACCTCAGCAAATTAGGTATACTTCAACTATAGATTTTTTTTTCTACAAAGGAATGCTGCAGAAATCCCATATTTTACATACATTTAATTGAAAGATGAGGAGTTTTTTGAAATTCTTTCAATCATTAGTCACTGGGAAATTATATACTTAAGTAGGAGAAAGAATATGCCTATTTTGGCATAAGTTAGAACTGGTTTGCAGAATGTAAACTCTGCAAAGTGTATGCGCATTCAGCTTGGGTTATTTTTTTGGATAAATTATGTGGGTATTTTAGAATCATTAGGATAATGAAATCCAAGAAATTAAGATTGGTTTAGTTTTAAAATTAAAATAAACATCTTCAGTTGCACTGTATATACAATTAGTTGATCTGATTGAAATGTTGATCTGATAAAGCAGCTGAAATAAATATTGGGAAAAAATTTTTTTGCCCCCAAAAGCATTAAACATATAACCTGACAATCATCTTCAATAGCATAAAAAGAAGCTGCTGGAGGAATTCAGTGTGTCAGGCAGCATCTGTGGAGGCAAAGGGATATCCTTTTGCCTCCATAGCTGCTGTCTGACCTGCTGAGTTTTTGTTCCAGATCACAGCATCTGCAGTCTCGTGTCTTGAATCATCTTCAATACATGAATTTAATAGGCAAATGAACACTCTGAGCTATCTTCTCTGAACTAGGAATAAATATAGGTGAAATTTTGCCGATGCTGAAGCTGTTCAAATTTGAACTGCTAGCGTTCAGTCCTTTAAACGTCAGACTTAGACACACACACACAAAAGTCTGAAACTTACTGAGGAATAAATTACACCATTATTTGCAATTCCCACCATCGTTTGGAAATTGCCACTCAAATCCTACACAAGGTTAGACTAGACGTAGAATCTCAATAAAGTTTCTAGGGCTGAACATTAGGCAGCCGTGGAGAAGGGATATTTCCCTTTTTAAATTGTTTTATTTTAGTTTATTATTTCCAAGTTTTTTTTAATGATTTTTAATCATTTTGAAATGTTTCTGCATATCAGATAATTATAAACTTCAAATCCTTAACAGCTTTAACTGAAGGCCAAGCTCTGCCCACAATTTTACCTTCTGCACAAAGACAACAACGAATGAGGTATTGCTATCTATCACAAGGGAGCAGAAGGCCAGCAAGTTCTGCCCTTCCATCCAACCAAGTGAGCACAGCTATCTAGGGATTCCCAGCAGTGGAGCCAGATCCTGCACTGTACAGTCTATTATTTTTAATTCTTCAGAAAAGCTAAAGGTATACCTCCTAATAGGTGATCTACTCCTTCTGTGTCTAGGAGGTGGAAGTGGTGGCAAACGTCTCGGTGGACTCCTCCTTCGAGGTGGAGACCTCCGCCTTGGACTTGACCGTCTTCGAGGTGAATAGGACCTGAAATTGCACAATTTTGAATAGCAACTAGAAAAGACAGAAAGTAGATTTAAAGATTAACAACAAGGAAATAAAACAAAATAATTTACCTTGACCGGGACCTAGGACGCCTCCTCGGCCTTGAATGAGAACGTGAACGGGACCTAGACTTTGACTTTGACCGCGAACGTGAACGATGGCGATTTTTTTCCTTCCTTTCCTTCTCCTTTTTAATAGGTTGTTCTAATAAAGTTTCTTTAACATCAGGTGTTGAGGGTTTGATTTCCTTCAGAATATCACTATAGATAAGGAGAAAATTGTTTTAGATTTTTCTCAGAACTTAGGGACTGCAAATGATGGCTGAATGCATCCCAATAATTTTTACTCCATTCGATAGGAAAGGCAGTGCAACTGAAGAGCCACAATTCCTTGTAAAGCAATCCAATGCAAATACATCCACCTGAAATGTCTGCATCTCAGAGACCTTCAAATCAGAATAAAAGAAAACAAATCAGACAGCAACTAGAAAATGTTTATGTTTCAGATCAGTGTACTTTTATCATAAGATTTCAAGTTCAATTCAGCTGTTCTGATTCAGGCACAACTTGTTATCAGGGAAGGGAGAAATAAGAATGTCCAGGATCCTTTAAGCCTCTTGAATTTGATGGTTGTGCAGACTTGGTGACCAAAGTATGACAGGTCATCAAATGGGTAATGTGGCCCCTTGTGCCGTGATGGAGGAGACCCAGCCTTTGCTCTTATTGATAAGGTGCTTGTTGCCCTCTGGATGAGGGCAATTTGCATGTTAGATGAACAAAGTGACCATGGGATAAAGGTAAAGGAAGCTGTCCATGGGAGAAGTGATGAGGAACAAGGTGGTAATCAAGGATAGTAATGTCAAAGGGATAAACTGCTTTCTGTCATAACCAGGAGAACAAACATAATGTTGCCTGCCCGAAGCCAGGGTCAAAAACATTCCTTCACAGCTGCAAAAGAACATAGAAGAAAATGATTTAATCCAGCTGTCATGGCCAATGATGAAATTTAAATAAGGAACAGCACTTTGCTAAGATAGTTTGAAGTCCTGAGTCCAAATTAAATGCAGAACTTCACAAATAATCTCTATTATTAGCTGACCCAGATACAAACTGGCATAGGAACTAAGATATTAAATTTATGGTTGAGAGTTAAGTGGGAAGTAGGGATTCTAATTTACAGGACACAAGCACAAGTACTGCTAAGAACAGCAACAGTGTTAGGATATGCTCTATTAATCTTGAATGGGATCAACCTGTGGTGAATTAAGTAGCAAGGATAGGGGTTTAAACTAAATGAAGGATTCAAAAAAGTATAAATTTTAAAACAAAAGTCAACTCTGCTCTGCAACCTCATGTGAGTTAAAGTAACCTGAGTAGATCAGGAAGGGTCCAAAGTTAAGAATGGTTAACCCTCAGATTTAATCCTTTGCGCAAGGTGACATGAAGGAACAATAAAAGTTAAACTGGAAGTATTTCATCTAAATATGCAAATGTACTCAATAAAACAGATGAGTTAAGACCACAGGTTTTGACCTAAACAGAGAACTGGTTGCAGAGTGGCTAGGACTAGACTGAACTTTAAGAAGTTATCAAGGAGGGCTAATGGGGGTTAATATGGAAGTTTACATGAAATTTAGCAAAGTACCAGATGGCTAACTGATCGGAAAAGTTTAGGATCATGGAATCAAAGGGAAAAAGGAAAACTGGATAAAAAAAATGGCTCCATGGCAAAAAGTAATGATCAATATGTCTTTCAGTATCCAAAAGGTTGTTTGCAGTGATGTTCCATGAGCTCAAGAGCTACTTCACATAATGGATGGTTGAAGACTTGAATGTATAGTTCATGATTAAGAAGTTTGAATTCAATGGCTAGTTCTGAACTCTTCACTTATATCAGATCTCAATGCAGACAGGGTATTGTATCCCCTTCAATAAAGGAAGCTTAAATAAAAAACAAGATAAACCTTGTTGAAGTTGCTTCTGGCACAGGTGATTCTTTTTTTTCTTTAAGTGAGAGATCTGGCTCAGGTGAGAGTTGCTCTGGCTTCTTGACTGTAGATACTGGTGAAGCACTTCTACTCCCACTTCTGGTCCTGCGACGAGGAGACCTAGACGGAGAACGCTTTCTCTCCCTTCTTGCTGGTGATCGCCTCCTAGGGGATGGAGATCTTGACTTCCGTCTGTAAGAATTAACACACTCTTAAAAGCCAGCAATATTTGCCACAAAAACAACTGGTAAAATGTTTCTGGTAATGAAAACTCAGTAACTGTTGTGCCTGTCTGCTTTAAATAAATAGAAAATAACTAATGGAACATGCAGACTAGGTTAAAAAAAAGATGCTACACCATCTTAAAAGCCAATGTTTAAAAGACTTTCAATTCACTAGTTAATGATTCAATAATTTTCATGATTCTTTTAAAGGGATCAACAAGTCTGAACATTCACTAAACCTGTTGGCAATAACTTGATCCCTTGTGATACAGCTTTCGTAAAGAAAGTTCAGAGTCTAGATACTACAATACTGAAGCAATTTGGTACTAACCGTGGCATTTCATAAATGAACCTTTGAAATGGCGCTGAATAGCATTTTACATGCCCAGTATGGAAACACATAATTACATATAAATAAAAACAGTTGCTGCAAACCTGTATTTTTTTAAAAAGAGAGCATGCTGGAAACACTCAATGTAACAGGATCCATCCATACTGGAAACAGAAAAGATGACTGTCAAAAATTACAGGAAATACTGGAAACATTCAGCATCTGTGGGAAGAGAAATAGAGGACTGAGACCCTTCATTGGTTCTGCCAAAGGGTCTCAGACCTGAAACACTAACTTTGTTTCTCTTTCCACAGATACTGCCTGGCCTGCTACGTGTTCTAACATTTCCTGGTTTTATTTCAGATTTCTAGCATCTGATTTTTTTTTCATTTAAGGTGACAGCTCAGGTTTGGGCTCTGTCAAAACTAGGAGATTTACTGCTGAGCAGCATTTAAAACAGAATTGAAAAAGAACTGGGAATGAAAAGGGAAATAAACACTCAATCCTTGCTATATCTGCTGACTTATTGTCCATGGACCTGAATACTTATAAGGTCAGCCCCAGTTCCCATCTCAATTTTTTTTCCAAATGAATCTGTAAACATGTACATATTTTCTGTACAATAGGGAGTTCAGTTTTCTAGCCACTTGTATCAAGTGACTCACTGCAAGAATAGAGAACGGTCTCAGTTTACACAACTGCACCTTATGATTTCAAGGCCAATCATGTTTCAAAGCACCTATACGTTCAATTAAATTAGTTTGCTAGCTAATATTTCCTTTTAGTACTGAAGTGTTTTAAAGTGTTTATTAATGCATGTTGATGCTTTCAGAACATTATGTGGCACATTTATATTTATTATACATATTATATTATGTACAGGATACAAATGAAAGGGCCTTAATGGCATCCACAAATTTTGTCATCTGTGAGAAGTTTGTGCCCTTATCCCATGTGGATAACAAGAATTTAAATTTTTTTTCAAAATTTTATTTACAGCATGGTAACAGGCCCTTCCGGCCCAACGAGTCCACACCGCCCATTTTTTAAACCCCAAATT